>VUQJ01003017.1:0-10744 GCA_015108635.1 Andinoacara biseriatus | reverse complement strand
TTTGCAGCTCATGCATCAGGCAAGAAATCTCTATAGACCTTAGGGCACCATGTTGAAAGTAGAAAGAATCGAAAAACAGATGTTACGTCTGGGTCTGAAAATGCCTTAAATGAAATATTCCATTTTATAAATTGTGGTCATTCTAAGAGTCAGAGAGGAGGATTGTCCAGGGTACATGCAGGATATACCATTGGCTAACCAGTCTACAGGTTCACAGTCCACGGCTCTCTGAAGGTCTCACCAATGAGGTTGAGGTCTGGATTTTGACTGGGCCAAAGCAACACCTTAATTCTTTTCTTTTTCAGCCATTCTGTTGTAGATTTGATGCTGTGCTTGGGATCACTGACATACTGCATGACCCAACTTCAGCCAAGCTTTAGCTGTTGGACAGGTGGCCTCATATTTGGCTCTAGAATACTTTGGTATACAGAGAAGCTCGTGGTTGACTCAGTGACTGCAAAGTCCCCAGGTCCCGTGGCTACATAACAAGCCCTAATCATCACCCCTTCACCACCGTGTTGACAGTTGGTATGAGCTGTTTGTGCTGATATGCTGAGTTTGGTTACTTAAAAACTTGGCACGCTGCATTATGCCCAGAAGTCTTGTGGTTTGTTCCAATGCAATTTTGCAAACCTAAGCCATGCTGCCATCTTCCAATTTTTCTAATTAAGCAGTGAATTTGCTGGGGCGTCCACTCCTGGAAAGATTGTGGCACTGCGTTAACAGTCTTGAATGCTCCAGACCAGAAAACTGGGAAAAAATCTTCTGCTTTTATAGGGGTTCTCACACTTGCTGATGATGTTATTCAAATGCATTTGATTAGCAGCACCTGGCTGATACTTACTATGGAAACAGTAAAGGGTGTGCGTAGTTTTTCACCACTGTAAATTCCTGTACTTGTCTGAGAGAGAATCAGTGGTTTAATGGTATTTCCCCTCCTGCAAATAATAGGAAGCAGGTCAGCTGATTAGCTATAATACTTAAAACCAACAATGAAAACTCGAACCAGGCTGTGATCTTTAAACCTTTGTAAACAAGCCCGTGCATCTGATTACCCTGTGAAATATGTAACACACCCTTCCTCCCGGAGGATCCAGACACATAATTCATCTGGGTGAGGTGCATCTTATTTTGTACAGGACTGATTTTGTCTTTGTGAGCAGTGATTGTCTTTTTTTCTTTTCTATCCAAATAGGTATTCTGATCTCGTGCCAGATGCTTTCTGCTGCACAACGTGTCAGCTGATATTGTGAATTGCAGGACCTCCAGAATACATGAGAACGTGAGAGTGTTGTGTTTAATGAAGGCTGTGCATTCAGTGTGTCTCAGTCCGTGGTGCTTTGTGTTTACCGCTCCCCAAGGAAAGCAGCCAAACTAAAGTCAGGTGATAAAACTACCGGGCAGTTAAAGAATTGTGTCTGCGAGCTGCTAGCACACATTTTAGTGTCTTGGCTTTAAAGTGGTTTTAATGCTGCTTCAAAGAACTAAATACAATCACACACCGATCTTCTCACCAGATCTACAAATTCTCACTGGCTGTGACTGCAGAGACACTGTGAAATTAGACATTTTATTTGAATTTCAGAGAATAATTTTCCGCTGCATGGTGTTCCTCTTGGGATACGTTTCGACTCTTTATAATTTAGTTGGTTTAATCTATGACTTGCCTGATAAATATAAAAATCAAATAACTCAAATTGTTTACATCTACTTATCACGGACCCCTGCTCCAAAATCATATATACACTGCTCAAAATATTAAAGGAACACTTCAAAAGCACATCAGATTTCACTGGGAAAAAAAACCATGCTGGATATCGACACTGATACAGACTGAGGGAATGTGTTAGGAATGAAAGGATGCTACATTGTTTGATGGAAATTAAAATGATCAACCTACAGAGGGTTGCATTCAAATACAAATATAATCAAAGTGAAAATATGATGTGCCAGGCTCGTCCGTTTTGCTGAAATTTATTTGCAGCAACTCAAAAATGGTGCTCATTAAATTGTATGGCCCACACATGCTTGTATGCATGCCTGACAATACTAAGCTCCTAATGAGAAGACAGATGGGGTCCTGGGGGACCTCCTCTCAAGAGTTGGACCAAGGCATCACTGAGCTCCGGTAGATTCTGAGGCAACCTGGCTGTGACGAATGGACTGAAACATAATATAGGAGTTGCCTGCACACTCCCGAGATACCCGGGACCCACTGCACATGGATATGCCTCCCCAGACCATCACTGACCCACCACAAAAGCAGTCATGTTGAAGCAGTGGACCTGGACAGCACAATTGCCCACCTGTCAAACCATTCCTGTTTTGGGGTTTTTTTCATTGTTGCACCTCTAGTGCTCCTGTTGTTAATCTCATTAACACCAAAGCAGGGCAAACTCATTGAAAAGGGTTCATTTAATTTTTTTGAGCATCATATATATTTTATTTGAGCCTGCATGTATACTTTTGACCATGTGTGGAGTAGAGAAAATCCTAAATAAAGTCAAAATTGTGCACCCAGTTCTTGTTTTTTTTAAAAAGTGATTAAAGATGCATGCTGGACACTCACTCCACCGTGACATTCATGCCCTCGACGAGTGTATGGAAATTTCTGACCACAGCTGTGTGCCTGTTCAGTCTTTCCTATCGAGTGAAACATTTTCAACAAACATATTTCATTATCAGACGTTGGTATGTCATCATCCGCTGCTGCTCAGAAAAGATAATATTAACTTTTCTCCAGCTTTTGAAAGAGCCAGAGCTTTATTTTCCTCTTCATTTACACAAGTGATTCCAGACCAGAATAAAGAGACCGGGAAGAAGTGAAGCTTAACCTCTTCATCTTACATCATAAAATGACACGTGTGTCTCCAGTTGAGTCCAAATCGGCTAAAGGGACACTTCATTGCACAGAGGATGGGGTGAGCACAAAAAGGCACTAATTACAGAATTACTCATGTCAAGTGTCAGAAACGGTCAACATCAGAGGATGTCTTGAATAAACCTTCACTTCACCTGCACCTCGCTATGAACACAGACACGAGCCTGTCTCGTACGTGTGCATCTGCACGCCAGGGCAAACAATACTCATATTTGCATGTGTGTGTGTGTGTGTGTGTGTGTGTGTGAGAGAGTGAGCCGCTTGGCAGTTAAACGGCCCAAAGGGCTGGCCACAAAGCAGTGACCCAAAAGAGTTTTGAGTCAGTGCTTTGTGTGTGTGTGTGTGTGTGTGTCTGCATGCATTGTGTCATTGTTGTCTGTATTGCAACCTCTGAGTGGATGGCTGGCATTATCATTTATGATGAGTTTGGAGTGATCAGCTGAATGGATGATGTTACACTGAGTTCTACGCTCTTGTCTGTGTGTGTGTGTGTGTGTGTGTGTGTGTGTGTGTGTGTGTGTGTGTGTGTGTGTGTGTGTGTGTGTGGGTGTGTGTTTGCGTGTGTGTGTGTGTGTGTGTGTTGGTTAGAAAAATCACTGCTGAATAGAATGAGCCCAGTTCAAAGACTGCCTCAGAGCAGTCAGATGAGACAGCCTCTGAGCTTCCCTTTGTATTCTGAGCCTTTGGTGTTCCTTCTCCTTCTCTTTAACGCACATTGTCATGTCTTAATCTGCTCCTAAAGTGACACCCTTCATAAGCTGCAGTCTGCTGATCTGACAACTCTGGGTTTCTATACAATGAAAACCAGCTGAAAAGCTAAAAGGCACATAAAGAGCAGAGCCTCTCTGACAGAACATCAGTGCCTTTTTTAAATCAGCATTATAAATATAACTGGAACTTGAGTGTTCATTTACATCACCTGCACTTATAAAGTCAGTATATTAAGCAGCAGCACATTATTCTAATTACCAGGATGCAAAGCTCCATTAAATGCTTTGTTTCCACATTGTTATGCTTAAAATATTTCCCAAGAAAATGTTGGTTTTACTTGGTGACAATCTGAGATCTCTGCAGCTAAGACTTCTGACGCCATTCTATTACAGTTCAGGCAATTTAGGTTTGGTTTGTGGCACTTAAAGAATCCAAAAACTACATGTGAAATACTCAAAGGCAATATCTGTTTCCAGAAACAATATTCCTATTGCTAGAGATAATCTGCAGATGTATTTTTGCGGTTGCACACTAGTAGAAGTGGAAGTGAACCAAGGGTTAGTGGGAAACTATATTGTTTAATATTTATGTGAACTGACTTGTAGACCCAATTTTTGTGGCCTAAAATGACAATTTAAATAGAGGAGGATGTCATTTTTGCCACATTATGTGAATATTTAAAATGCAGTTTAGTGCAATTACATATAGTTTAAAAAAAAATCTGTGCATGACCTGAAGATGAACAAAAAACTAAAAATTTGCATCGATCCACATTTCAGACGCTGGGACCACATAAATCTTTTCCCCATTCCTGAATACGTTCCCAAATTATTGTTTTAACCCAGCTAGGGAATAGTTTCTAGTAATTCAAAGTAAAAGAACCGATATTATCTGAAACTGAGTCTGGTGAAGATAGTCTTGTCGGGGGACAGTGGGTGACACTCAGGGAGTGGGTGGCCTGTGTTTGCCTTGGGGATTTCACGCTGTTCAGACAAGCACTTCAGGAATGTCCTACAATCAGACCCTTTGGCTCCTGCTCAACTGACCTGCTGTGCTTTCTCTGGCTCATCCAGAGGGCAGCTGTCTAAAAACACACCGTCTTTTGCAATTTACTCTCCCTTTGCAGCTGCCTACAACTGTCATCTGCTGTCTACCCCGCCATGAAACAGACACAGTGACTCATTCCAATCGGATGACCCTCGCTGAGCCACATCACTGTAAAAACAACTTTAGCTTTGCCACACAATGGGAGCCAGTCAGCATGAGGAGGCCATGGTTCCTGGGAGACCGCCATGACAGATAGGTGAGAGATGCTACTTTTAGGGCCAAGGAAAGTAACTGCCTCATTACACTGGTTTTATGCGGCTCTTGATAACAAGCATACTTTTTGATGATTGAAAAGTACCATTTGTACACAGACCTAAGAATAATAATTCTGATTACGAGATAAACTTTGAGCTGCACACAACAAAATATGGAAGCCCCTAAATGAACCGCTGCGATGAAGAGAAGTCTTACTCTGAATAACACTGAGTCCAAACAGATGACAGTCCTTCAGTCTGAGGAGGTCACACACCTGGACTAACAGTTCCTGGCACAAAGTCTTCACCTGAGGAGGAGATATCAGAAGCTTTAATAGCAATCACAAATAATTACAGACTGGTAATGTGTAGCATTTATTTTATGCTGTTATGAGCCACTACAAAGACCTGAGATATACATGAGCAGCACTTTGCCCGTATGTTTCTCATCCTGTGACTTCTTGTGCGAGCTTAAACATGTTTTGGTACCACGGTGTTAACCACCAAACAAAGAATATTGAAAGCAGATGGGCGATTATAGATTGAAAATAAATTTAGGGTCTCTTAAGTAGAAGAGATTCACAATATTTCTGAAATATTGAGTATAATTTGCAATGAATCTATACGCTTTAAAGAATAGTTATATTCAACAACCTTAGCTGAACAACCTAATTTACTTTGATGCTTAAAGTTAAACCCAATGCCATCCTTAGGTCTGTGACAGGCAAACTTAAGCCTGTCTGCGAGGTTATGTGTCTTGCTATTTTGTCATTTTCAAAAGGCAATTTCCCATTGGTGAAATATGAAAATAAATAGAGCTGTTTTCTTTGAAAAAAAATAATCCTATAACTGTTATTTTATTTGGAGAGAATTCACCTGCTTTTAATGGCTTAGACACTGTGGAAAGCACTGGTATCCATCAGCTGCTTGGCTGACAGATCTTCATTAAGTGTAAATATATACACCTTAATCAAAACCTCTCAATCAAAAACAGCTTGGGACTGTTAGTTCAGCTTGTGTCTCTCCTTTCTAAAACTCTATTCATTATAAACTCAATACGATGTGTGACATTGTCTTTAATGTTGCAAGCTGTATAGAAATGGCATTGATTTTTATTTTATGCCTGCTCCTGACATAGTGTATTATTAGTTGTTATAAGAAGACTTAAACTGAAATACTGTGAGTACCATGAAATTTAGGTTAGAGTTAACATCACGATAGCAATTTATGACTGAATTGGCTTCAGACCTGGTGTAAGCCCAGTTGGTGCAACTGGCTCCAGTGAAAAAAAAAAAATTCTTGAAGGGTTTAAAAGCTTTTGAGTTAGATGGTATGTCTGCCACTGAAAAACCAACCTGGCAGCTTTCTACCAGGAACCTATTAAGTAGACACCTGTTTTCCTGTTTTCAAGCAAACCATGTACAATTGGGACAGGGAATATAAGATCTATGGATCAGCCAGGAAGGTCATTACAAGAGAGATAAGAAAACAAAAGGAAGGTCACCTAAGAAACACCTGGCACAGGAATGTGGAAAGAGACATGAAAAAAGGACACAGACAAGGGCGGAGGGAAGTAATCAAGGCATTAGTTTCTCTGAAGGTTAAAGAACTAAGTAGTAGCATCTTTTAATACCCTATCTGCCACAGACTGTATACCAAAGATGTGCATCATCCACTGGTTAGTGCTGTGAGCAAAAAGGCAAATAACTGTCAGCCTATTCCTTTAACAGTCCAGAGAATGAAAGCATTTATTTTGAATGTATCTGAATACAGTCTGTCTAGAAAATGAAGTTGTCTTTTTGTAAATTAAAGTATTTGCAGTGAACAAATACTTTAGTATTGTGAACATTATTTTTTCCCTAATTATTGCTTTACATTAAAAAGTTTTGATGAGTCTACTTACATTGACTATGACATTGAGTGTGTCATCATTGGGCAAAAAGACACAGACACAGCGGCGGTCCTGCATGGTTTTGTTGTTGTGGAAGTTCAATTTGTTCATCTTCGTGTGGCTGGGACAGGACAGGCTTCTTCGCCTGCTATCGGGTCCTATGTGGACCCACCTCCACCACCACAGGTGCCAACACCACTGGCCAGACCTGCTTCAGCTGTAGCCCAGTACAGACACACCTATGGGCTCAGTGGGCCAAGCAGTGCTCACAAGACAGGGCATGAGGACCCAACCTGCAGTCAGCCACTGTGGAGAACAAAGGACCTCATGTTAGTACAGTCTGATGTATGTAAATGTATGGATTATAACGATGTGCTCTGCATTGTGCAGAGGAGGCAAGGCTGTCATTAAAAAAAAAAAGAAGATGAATTTGTTTGAAGATCTAAATTATCATTTAAAAAGAGGAAATCTGCACTAATAAAGTCTGACAGGAGAGGAGAAATAAAAGACAAGTAAGAAGGGGAAGCACTCCTGTTCATTTCCATGTATATGTGGCACCATTTCAGAAGAATGTAAATGACTCCAGAGGAAGCTGTGCAGGTGAGTCTGGAGAGCAGCTGATGACATGATGGGTTGAAGGAGACACTAACTAAGACATTTGCACCCAAATCTAATTTAAATTTATTACACCTTCTTACTTAAAACACAACAAGCTAGCTGTCACTCTCACCTTTGAGAAATGCAACAAACTGCAGCTTGAACACCTGTCTAAACCTACAGTACACGGAGGGCACTGGATGTTGACTGTGTCTGACTTTGTTGGCTCTGTAAGCCAAGCAGCTCCACATTTTCCTCTTGGCATCACTTTTGTCAACTAATTCAGTTCTGTTAAAAGCTTTTGGCTGTCTGACTTGCTCGAATTTTTCACTGTCTGCTGGAATCCAAATGCAAGAGTCAGACTGTGGCGGGGTCTGTTCCATGTCTTCTTATTCAGTTTCCTAGAACTGAAGTCTGACGATCGTGAAAAAGAAATACAAAACACTAAAAATATTCCTGAACCCTTTCATTTAATTTTTGGCAGTAGTTTGATGTAAAAACCCGATTGGAACTTTCTTCTGTGCCTGAAAGTCAGGATATAAGTAAACTATTGTCTGCACTCTTCTTTAACAGCAGTGTTTACCTTTGTTTCCTACTAACTACTATATATAGCGCTCTCACACAATAGACTCAACAGCAGCTTTAACAGCTGTCCTTTGAGCAACTAGAAGCTCACAGCTTGAATTACACCTGAAGACCCTGAGACCCTCATAGGGCGTGAAAAGTCGCAGACCAGACCAAAGAAAGTTAGAGAACAATCAGTACAGATTATCACTTCTTCCTGTAGAAAATCACTCACCTTGAAGCTGTGTTGTCATTCAAAACAAACAGGATGATAACAGGCAGGATCACATTACAAGGTGAATAATGATTAGCATTTAAAAAGACGCAGTCAAATAATACAAGGTTTATTGACAGGAGGTTCAACTTAAAGGTTCTGTAAGCAATACTTGTATACCATAAACACTGCAGTGGAAGCCCCCCTACAGCATTTTACAACCACTTTTAAAAAACTAAGACACTGTTTGTGAAAAACTGTCTTAAGTGTTGGATTAACAAAGCAAGCGCCACTGAAAACCCTGAAATTACTGACTGAACTGATACCAACAAACAACATCCTTCCCTGTAGGACTGCACTCACGACTAAACACCCATTCAGTACGCCAGCTGTCGACATATAACACTGCTTTGTTTCTGCAGAGACAAGGGGCATTGTGGGTAAAGCGGCCATAAATACACATACTGTTGACATACAGCATCAGTTCTCATTAAAGCTGGTCATTGGGTGTGCAGTGTAGCAGGCAACCAGCCACTCAGCAAAGTCAGCTGATGAGCCATGACTGGAGCAGCTCCCCGTGCTGCTGCTGACCTTGACTAAACCTGCAACTGCACTGCACACACAAACACATGTGTATACACACAGACAAAAATGGAGACAAAATTTACAGTAGGAGCATTGATAAGGAGACACACTCGCACTGGGTATGTTCTTGCTCTCTTGCCATGACCATATGTCAGGTGTTACTACCAAGCAGCTGAGCAGTGTGTAGGCACCAGGGTTAATTAGACATGAGACTGATCTAAGTGGATTACTTCCCCAGTCAGTGTTTCCGCTTTATGCAAGTGAAGCAGAATTGCAATTTTTGCAGAAATAACCTTGTTTAGCCAGATTGGTAATAGATGAGACACTGCAAAATAAAGCCAAGTCAAGTGTACATACCTAAAAAATACAGTAGGTTTAAATTTACAGTACAGGTTAGCTTGAGATTTCTCCCGGTCATATTAATACTGTAATACTATTCATATTAATACTGTAATATTAATACAGTCCTCCATCCAGCCCAAAGTTCTATCTCACAATAAAGAAGGTGATTGGGATCCACACCATATCTGAATGACTCCTCTGCCCATTCATCACCTCTGCACTGAGTTTCGTGAGTTATGGCCGGTTGCTTTTTGCCTTAAGTTGCTGGCAGACAAACACCAATGAAAATACACTTTTTCCTCAAAGGAATCATATTGTATGCTCCCCCCATTTAACAAAGTGACATGGGAAGATTTGCCTGGTGCCAAAACAGAACAGAAGTGAACTGTCACAGCATTATTCATTCAATCTGCGGCAGGGAGAAAACAGCTGCTGAGAGCAGAAGGTTTGCAGTGGAAATATCTTTTATTTATGGGAGATACTGAAAAGTTAGTGACACAACAAGCTTGTAGCCAAGCTGACCGATCACAGTTCTAGCAGTTTCCACATGCTAGCCCTGCACACAGCATTGGCCTTAACTGCATACCAAAAAACCAGCTCCTCAGAATGGCTGCATCTGACATATTGTGCAATGACTTATGATGTAAAGCAGGAGGAAGAAAAAAAAAGGGGTCACGTCTTAGTTAATACTCATTTATTACGCTGTTGAATTTTTGAGTGATGAAAACAAATGCCACTAATTTTAATGACAGTGGTAATTCAGACATGACTGTGTATAGCCATTACTGATGGGTTCGGGTCTATTGTGTAATGTCTGGTCTCATGAGACATATCTGCGATAAAATAAATGGGTGGATTCTTTTACGCACTGGTCCTTTTCAGATGTGACCTGCAATGTTACTGAATTCATCCGTCTGTTAAAATGTTCCTCAAAGCTTTAATCATATATAACCACAACAGTGATAAAGACAGCTACTGTAGACGCATCCTTTTTCCCCCCATACAAGCACAAGACTTGTCTAACTGAATTTAAGTTAAGGTAGATTCACCACTGGGTTGTGTTTAAGGCGATACACTAGGTCTGACCTGGTAAAAGCACCACAGGATATTTTGTGGAAATGTGATCAGGGTGCAGAATTAGACACAAACCATTCAGATGGTGTCACATTAATTGACAAGAGTGCATGTGTGAAGGGGCCTACCGGAAAGACTGCTGGATAATGAATTGGATGCTGCTTTCAATCCACTTTCTCTGGCTTGTAAAGTGTGATGCAATGAACAAGTCCATCTAAAGCAACACCCACATAAAAAAACGGCCAACTGCGCTTCCTCCTGCCTTTCAGCCTAAAACAGGGATTCTGTCAACGTGGCAATCATAAGAGCCAGGCATGACACCGAATCCCACATTGAGATACAGACGGAGGTTTTCTGTCATAACTACACCTCTCACTTTCTCATTCTTTCCCCCTATTGACATCAGAGGAGTGGATACTTCCAAGCCTCGCAGAGCTACAGAGGCACAAGAAGAAGAAAAACTTCCTCTACTTGGAGAAGGAAGAATACACTCACTGAAGAAGGCTGTCACCATGCTGATATAAGTATAGCTTCAGGTACAGCATATGTCAAAGCTAAAGACAACGGAGAGACGAAGAGGGTGG
>VUQJ01003016.1:7747-19820 GCA_015108635.1 Andinoacara biseriatus | reverse complement strand
TAAATATGCTGGCTGCTGTTTTTATGTCACAATTGTAGCTGCATGGACTAACTTTGAAGTGTAACCACAAAGTGTCTTTGAAAATCATTACACAGTTCCGTGACGCTCTTAAAATGATGAATGTTTAGAAATTAAAACACACACATTGCCACAGAGAATGAGTGTAAATTATGAAAATAAAGCAATTAAATCAAGGTCACGAGGCTATAAACAGCACATCAGAAGCAAGTAATAAGATTTTGGTGCAACACTTTCCACCTTTTGAAATTGGAGCCGGAAACTTGCTGTTTGAAATGTCTCCATCGGATGAAAATTGTTAGGGGAGACTTCACTCTCATTATTTAGCTTGATGATTGCAGACACATTCGTTAGTCTACTGTAACTCTCACAGGAGCAGAAGGGAGGATTAAAGACCCGTCCCTCTATGTCAAGCCTTTGGCTGGTGGACAGTTACAGTATACTGTGGATATGAGGGGCAACATAAGCCTGGGCCCCCTGGTGGAAGTTTACAGTAAAAGCTGAAATCTGTGGATTAAAAGTATCAGCAATGCAACACAAAAAAGAATATTAAAATAAGTCCTGAATAATTGGCACACATAGTTGAGGGTTTTCTCAGTGGAAAGTGAAATTATTTATTGCGCGGCACTGGGCGAGATCGCTCTTTCATATGACGCATCTGGAACATCAGCTTAAGATTGCTAAACTAAATTATAACACAAGTGTTGCAATAAGCTGTTTGCATGGCAAACCTGTACAGAACTGAAGTCATGACATGACAAGCAAACTACATTGTGTATCTCTAGTTTTTAGTAGATTGAGCTTTTATAAATTGCTTTGAACATTTTTTACAGAATTTTGCATTTTGCCAATTTGAGATTTTTTGTTCCTTTGTAAGAAAAGGTGGACGGATGGTTTCTACACATGTAGTTCCCACCGTGAAGTATGGAGGAGGACGTGTGATGGCGTGGGGACCTTTGCTGGTGCCACTGTTGGCGATTTATTCAAAATCAAAGGAACACTTAACCACTGATCTAAACTTAATTGAGATGGTTTGGGTTGAGTTGGACCACAGACTGAAGGCAAAGCAGCCAATAGGTGCTCAGCACCTGTGGGAACTCCTTCAAGCCTGTTGGAAAACCATCTCAGGTGATGACCTCATGAAGCTGATTGAGAGAACGCCAAGAGTGTGTAAAGCTGTAATCAAATCAAAAGGTGCCTACTTTGAAGAATCTAAACTCTAAAACATATTTTGGTTTGTTTGACACTTTTAAGTTTATTACATGATTCCTTATGTCATCGTTTGGATGACTTCAGGATTAATTTACATAGGAGGGAAAAAATAAAATAAAAACACTGAATGAGAAGGTGTTTCCAAACTTTTGACTGGTACTCTATGCGGTGTAGCATTCTGCTGCTGACAAGCTCGGTATTTCCCTCAGGTGTTGGAGGAGACCAAAACTGAGAGCTAAACGAAAAATGAACCCTAGACACTGAAATGCTACTCTGTGCTATATGCTACTATATGAGATGACCAACTGATCACATCAACTTAAAATATTAGAATGTATCCATGTTGTTAATGGCTTATTCTCCCTGCCCTGAAAAGGCCAAAAAAAAAAAAAAAAGTATTTATTACAGTTTTAAAAGATGTGTTCAGAGATCAATATAATGTTTGCACACTAAATACAATGAAATGACTGAACCACCGAACGTTTCAGTATGTCTGTGATCAGTAGTCTCCATAGGAAGCCAAAGCCACAGGGCTGATATGCATCCTAAAGTTAGCTAATTAAAAAATTATTAAATAATCACACAGAGTATAATATAGTGCTGGGTAGTAATCAATCCAAGACATTTGAATCTTGTACTTCTCTTTGTGTCTCAGAACTTCAGATGAAACAAAAAGGGTTATGTGAGCCTGGAAGACTTTATCGTTATTACTATTATTATTGATTGATTGCTTGATTGATTGATTGATTCACATCAAATTTCCCGGCAACTTTTTTCTTTGTTCTAGGAGACCGACAAGGGCCAAAGATCACCGTTATTCAGCTCTTTGATAGCTTCTTGTTAAGAATTCACTGGGGATGGGGGTGGGGGGGTTGCATACCATTAAGTGTTAACGTGACCATGTCTATCTAATTATCAGCCCTGTGTGAAAATAAACTCCGACAGGACGGTCTGATCCTTACATTCAGAGTAACCACTCTCACAGATGTGACAATCCACATCACAAGCCTTTAAGTCACATTACCCCTCACTCCCCATGGGCCTGAGTGCTATTTGTCTTCATATAGGCTTTGGTTTGTTGTTTCTTAATGGGATTTAGGTAGGGGCTGCCTGCAGGGTGCTTGGAAAGCCCACATGTTGGTTCAATCCACATGTTTCACATATAGTCACCTCAAAACTAAACCTATGGGAAAATCCTCAGAATTTCTAAAGGACTTTTGAATCTCCTTCCATCTGTGTGTAAATATGCAAACATACAATATATTCTTTTGGTTTCAGCCTGACTCACGGATTTACTTCATTATTCACAGTTATAATCACACTTCATGAGTGTGTGGTGTATCACTGATGGTGAGTTGTGGAAAAATTAAACTTCTATTGATCCAGAGTTTTCCAGACTATCCCACGAGGTGATTATGCCACAGCTGTGGTTTAATCATCACTGCTTGCAGTCATTGATTGAAAACAGTGGTTACAGCTTACAAACAGACATAATGATGACTGTGTACGCACTCAGATACATGTACAAAGACGTGGGATGACTTAAATAACTACTTTTATTAAAAGCGTATCACGTGGGTTTTCCCTGGGATTAAAGTTTGCAACATAAGTCATTAGTAGTGCATGACAGAAAAACAACTTTTGTTCCCGTTAGGTTGGCGTCTGTCTCAGATAATGTTTTGGCTGACTCACAAAAGGAAATGAAGATTTAGCTGATTCAGAGTTGCATAAAAAAATAAATAAACACACAGACAAAAGCCCTCCTATGTGTCACATGTGTGTGTGTGTGGGGGGGCATGCTTCACATAAATGGCTCTGCAAGACATTTGATTGTTCTCTGTGCCCTGCTCTCCTCAGCCACAACCAACACGCACGTCATCCATATATTTCCTTACCATTATCATTTTTAACACCTTATATTGTAATTCAGCTTGACTTGTTTAATCCTAGTTGGAAATATTGAAACTTTTGAAATGTTTGTGGTGAGAGGGGAAAAAAGATAGTTGCTAATAGCTTCGCAATACGCTGGATTTGGAAATTGCAAAAAGACAGGCATTTCCTGTAAGTTACTGACAATGAGTCAAGCTGTAGAAAGCCCAAAGATCAGCGATGTCGAAACTAAGGTGTGGCAAGTCTGTGTGTGTGCTGAAGGTATCAACCACGCTGACTGTGCGATAACAGCCGCACTGCACCTTTAACTAAACACTGGCGAGAGTATTTACCGAGTGACGTAAGACGCAGACTGCGTGCAGTGTGTGGGCTGGCAGCGCAGGCTTTTTGTGTCAAGTAGACAAAACTTAGCAATCAAAAACCGGAAATTACATTTTTATGGTTGGGAGTCTATAATAATTTTCCCCAAGATAATTAAATATTAAAAATAATAAAAAATAATATAAATAAAAATTAAAAATTATGGTGAATTAAATATCAAACCGATTTCTTTGGTAAAGGAAAAAAACGAAATAGGGTGGGTTTTACATCAGAACAGGCAAAGCACTTTTATTTTTAAAGAGCAAACAGGAAACGGTTATTAGCCTCCTTTGGCTTGATTCTGAAAAAGAAAGCTACGGACGCACGGTGGCTACTTGAACGAAAACGGGGGAAGGTTGCTCAAGAACCGGTAGGGTTTTCGTCGTGAGCTCAGCATGTCACAATACAAATGGTGAGCGTGGGTGCAAAACAACTGTATTCACCTCCTGAACGGCGATAGTTGACAGCCACGCCCCGTTTTTAGCGGCCGGAGCCCGTACAAAAGTGCTGGCCGAGGCGCAACGGTGAGGGGTTTGAAACTCAGCAGGGCGGCTAGCGGGCTCACAGCGGAGAGGAAGCAGCGGCGTCGGCTGTTTTGGGAACCATGAGAGAGTACAAAGTAGTGGTCCTCGGCTCCGGGGGTGTCGGTAAATCGGCACTAACCGTCCAATTCGTGACGGGATCTTTCATAGAGAAATATGACCCAACGATAGAGGATTTTTACAGGAAGGAGATCGAGGTGGACTCCTCTCCGTCCGTCTTGGAGATCCTGGACACAGCGGGGACCGAGCAGTTCGCCTCCATGCGAGACCTTTATATCAAAAACGGCCAGGGTTTTATTCTAGTCTACAGCCTGGTGAACCAGCAGAGCTTCCAGGACATCAAACCGATGAGAGATCAGATCATTCGGGTCAAAAGGTACGAAAGAGTGCCGATGATTCTGGTTGGAAACAAAGTGGACCTGGAGGGAGAAAGAGAGGTCTCGTCCGGTGAAGGGAAGGCGCTGGCGGACGAGTGGAATTGCCCGTTCATGGAAACTTCAGCCAAAAATAAAAGCTCTGTAGACGAACTGTTTGCAGAAATAGTCCGACAGATGAACTATGCCTCAACACCAAATGGCGACGACCAGTGCTGCTCGTCTTGTGCTATTCTTTAAGAAAAAGGACAATCATAAAGTTGTATTCTTTGCTCGGTTTTAAGTTTGCAATGGTAAGTTGGAACACCATACACTCAAAGTTTAAAGCTGACACTGTTGATCGTTTTATGTAGTGACAATAAACAAGCTATATACTTATTTTTACTTAGTAAGTATAGAGCCGCGAACAGCAAATCACCGGATGTAAACTAAAATTGGCTACATTTTAATGCGTAGCCTGTAGTTTTGTCACTTCTTGCTTCAAAAAGCTCAGCGGTATATATATCTTTTTTTTTTTTCCTGGTAATTTACAGTACTTGCAGTCCATTGTTTTGCCAAGCAGATTGGGGAAGTGTCTGAGTCATTTGCAGAACTGGATGGGGCATGCCATGGCACTCTAAATCAGGTTCACAAACTTTGTGGTTGAATCTGTATAGCTGCAGTTTGGAGCTATTAAAGAGCTGCTAAAATGCCTCCCCCCAAGAATTAGGTTAACAGGGTGATTCCGGTGTCTTTGTGTGGCATAAATTCAAAAGTCAGTAAGCCAATTTTTGTGCAGCTGAGAGCAGATTTGGCCTTAGAAGAAATGTATTTTTCTAGCTCCTGTAGTTCATTCATGACACTTTTTTTCCTTTCTTGTTTGTGGCAGTGTGTTGCAGCAAGTCTGTACTGTTGAGCTCTTCATCGTGTCTCACCCTGGCCTTGGAGTAAAATGAAGGAAGGAATGCTGCAGGGGGACAAGAGGAGGAGGGGGAGCAACTGAGACAGGGAGGGGTTCTCTCTTCAGGAATTCTGCTGGGTTGGAGTATCTGTACTGCACGATCAGTGTCCGCCATTGATGTCAACACAGTGTCAGATCCAGAGTTTCAGCAACACCCCCTCACCTTTCACTGGTTCCAACTGTACTTCCAACTGGAACTAAATCTCAATGGAAAAGATGGAGAGAAACACTTTAAGGAACTCATAAATGGATATTTCTGTATGAGAAGAACACAGGGAGATAGAGTATATATTTTGTTAAGTAACTGCACAGTCTGGGTCAGAAAGATTTTGGCTGCCTAATCTAATTTGGAGCGATGCTTCACAACACTCCAAATCCTACTTTCTGTTCCGAAGTCAGAAGAAATTGACACCACATACCTGGTGGTGGAGAAAATGTGACGAGTGCCACTTTCTTCTTCATCTTCTCTTAAGTGTGTGAGAGGACCGTAACTGAAATGACATGGGGACACTGACCCGATCACCCTTGTGTCAAGTGCCTTTCCAAAACAAATCAGCTGTTCAGATTTAGTGCCAACCCACAACCAAAACAACCCTTCAACGTCACAATCCACAAACTAGTGAACTCTTCTTCTGGATAATGTCGTTAGGGTGGAAGATGACAAAGGACAACTACAATAGGCTTTTTGTAAATGGAATGGCAGTTTTCTGTTTTACTTTGGCCTTTTTGAAGTCTAAAGTGTTCATTTTGCAATGTCTGCTTGGTCTGGACAAACCTATATCTTGAAATGCACAGGTACTGGAACCCCCTAGACATGATAACACTCGACACTTAATTTCCAGGCCAACCGATTCAAAGGAATTCTGTTTGTTCTGTTCATTTTGTTGTTTTTAACAAGAAATGTGATGATGTACCATTGACAAATCTAACCTGATTGTAAGTTTAAATGCAGACCAGCCATTTAACAATTGGCTGTCTGTCTTAAAAATAAGACTTTTAATACAAATGGCTTTTTAAAAAAAAAAAATGAACCCAGGGTGTGTTTTCTCTTATTTTTTGTTGACATTACTCGTTTTGAGCGTATTACCACAGTGATCGGTTTGTTGTCATGACTATTATGGACAAGAATTTCACCTTAAACAGCAGCTTAGGTTTGTTTAAATGCGCACACATAATTTGGCTACTAGAAAACCCAGAGTGAGCTGTTGCTGAAAAGGTAAAAGTTTAGTGTAACATGAGTTGTCCCCCAAAACCCAAAACTTACATGAGCACTTTTCTATTTCAGCATGTGTGGTGGACCTACTGCTAACAGGAAATGGAACTACAATACAAAAACGCTGCAACTTTGTTGGTGTTTATTGTTTTTTGTTTCACAAAGTCACTGGGCAGCTGTGTATGAGCTCAGCTACTTACTGCTTTAGTGGAAACATGAAAGCCATTTTTCATTGCCTCAGAAATCTTGCTTTAGATTCCTGCTGCTGCTGTTTCTCAAAAAAACTTGTCATGTGGTTAACACGGAACCACTGTTATGTAAAATCAAAAACTGAAAGATAATAGGCGAAGGTACATGCATGACTAGTTTGAAAAAGAGATGAGTAACTCCCTTGTGTTTACGTGAGCCTAGAAAAGTAAGCTTTGTCTTTTTTAATCAGGCTACTAGAGGGCTTACAATATCCTTTAACACCAAGAAGTCATGCAAAGATCATCATAAGTGACTTGTTGGATTTTGCAACAAAATGGACTCAGATTCTTTCTATCCACTCAGCATCTTCACAAACATTAATAGAGAAGGCCAGGCAATGCTGCACCCGGGAATTATCTCTTTTAACTGTGTGGGTGTAGCAGTGTTTTAGCCCAGAGCTTCAGCCTGGCTGCAGCGTGTGTGGGTGCTGTGGTGTGATGTGGAGAGGCGGGTATGAGTGAGCAGGCCACCGTTCTGCCTCTATTTACCTATGGGGAATACCTAGCCCCGGCTGGCTGATAGACCACAGTATGACTTCAGGGGGGAGAGAGTAAACAAGCATAAGACAAGCTTCACACAAAGTCCGATCTTTCTGAGATTGGTTACGCTCTGGCTTTCAGGCTACTGTATGTGTGTAGTGTTGTAGCATTTAATGCATGTGTCTTGTTAATCTGAGCACATGCGCCTGCTCGTCACTGTCCTGCACTGACTCAAACCACTATGTGAGGGGCTGTGCAGCCCCGGGTGTTCATGCCTGATAGCCACTGTAAGCAATGGTATCATATGCATTCTTTGGCTTTGCCTGTACCATGTGACTGTGGGGCATGGTGAGCCAGGGGTGCAGTGGAGTGGAACTATTACTTCTAATACCTACAATCAAACAGTGCTGCAAAGTAGATGACTGAGATCAATACTGTGGTATTAAAATTTTTACTGTGATCTTAAAATTTTGTAGGTATCACAGTGTAGTTAGTGTATGACAAATCAGATTAAGTAATCAAATTGCTTAGTCTGCTCTTCTGCTTTCCATTATGTTAGATAAATATGCCACATAAAAATGTGCGCTCAGTTTTGTTGCCATATGATTTGCTGTTTGATTAGTATTGAATGAGTAACAGTAGATTATTGCCCGTTCTTATATATATATATAAAATAAACTTTGCATTCCTTTTCAAGTCTGCCCTTGTGAGCAAAATCAGCTTGTGCGTGTTCGCACATGTGCTCTAAATTTCCCCCCTAAAGCTGAAAAGACATCTTCACACGTTAATGTTTGGTCTGAGTGTTGTGTGCATAAGAGCTTTTGTTTTTGTGTAGATCTTGATGGCGGTTCTCAGCTCTTAGATCGACCACGAGCCGTTGCTACCGTCCAGCTGTGTTATCTATGTGAAGTCAAGGATAATAGCATGTTTCCTCTGAGGGCCTGATACAGATTGTGCAATTAGGTAAGAACAGAGCTGAAACTGAACTCTGCCTTAAAATGATATAGTTGAACTGGTAGTGAGTGAGATGGCGAGGTTTTTACAGCAGTACCCCAGTTACTGTAAACGTACACGGCTCTCCTCCTCTGCTGCTGCTGCTGCACAGTTTCAATCTCTTGCTGTGGTATAAACATCCGATAGCAGAAGAATTTGCCCTTTGGAGAGAAAAGGGCCTGTCGAGTTCCAGCTTCTTTTTATCTGTCTTTTTCTAAGGAGCGAGAAGGTGAAAGTTTCACTTCCTTCATTTTGTGCACAACTCAGCACTGATGCTATCTCTGTGTTAAGTGTTGAATTGGTTTCAACCTTTCAGACATCCAATTTCACTTTGCTGTTGTCATCACATTTTGAATACCTGAGTTGCTGTGTTGTTTTCACATTTTGCCTATTTTTGGTTTCAGTTGCAGCCAGCAGGAAATGAGTGGTGCTCACGTTTACAGATGGTCCAGTTTGTCAGTGGTTGCCAGTCATGAGAGACGGTCATGTGATGTGGTTGCCATGGTCAAGGGACGTGCGGGGGGGTTGGGATGTGGTATGGCTGCTCAGGGTGGCCTCGTGACCCATTAGAATTTGGTCACTGCTGGAATGATGACTGTTGTATGAGGAAGGGTGGGTGTTGGTGTGTTTGATCACTTTTCTCACAAACATGCTTTTTTAGCTCGTGACAGGAAGTATGCTTTAACTTTAAAGAGAATTTCTACAGTGTAAAGGTAATTGTAAGGATATAATATACAGTATAGCCTTGGTTACAGTAAAGAAAAATATTGATTTTTCTTTAATGATTAAAATAAGTGTGCTGCTTGTTGCACTGGTTCAAGACTTTTTTTTTTTTCTCTTTTGCTGTTGGAAGCAATTGCTCTGACAGGAAATGTTGCAACCCAGCCAGTGAGAGTGGGTGGTGTGTTTGCATTTTTTTTCTTTTTTTTTACATGGGACTTAATCACTATATAGGCTCCTTGTTGAATTACAGGCTTCTCGTTCTCTCCCAGCATCATCATGCTATTTTTGAGGCCCTGTTGTATTCAGGAGAGTGGTTTTGCCTTTTCTTTTTCTTTTTTTTCTTTCTTTTTTTTTTGGCAGATGTGCCTCTTGTGTACTGCATTTGTCTAAAGCAGTGTGCTCTGAAAACCATTCGACTTTTATTAGCTTTGCTCACCTGACACTTACAGCTGAACACACACAAACAAAGTGTACGACAATACTTGTGCACCTTAAATGCAGCAGTGTTTGTTAATTTATTCTGTCAGTTTTATTTCCTTTTGTGCGGGGCATTACCATAACAACGCAGGAATATCCATGTTTGTGTTACCCTTAAAGGTTGTTTTTTCTATATTTCACTTACATGTGAGCGCATGCACGCACACACACACACACACACACACACACACACACTGCACTTAAGCTGTGCTGTGTGCATTTAAAGCCAGTGCACTTCAGCACTCCAACACCAGAACTTTGTCCAGAAACAGGCACCAGAGGCATCACTCACCTCTGATGCAACAACTTCCTTTGCAGGAACAGTAGTGTGGATTAGATATAATAGTTTCCTTATTAACCATTTAGTACATCATCACAGTTGTTTTACACGTTCTTCCTTTCCATGAACTGGCATTACTTGTCATAGTATGAACAGTAGCTTGTGAGAGAGTTATACATTAGACATGTTGCCATAAGTTTGTAGTCCAAATTTTTGACTTTTCATTTTGTATGTTTACTGGACATAACCAGGCTGATGGTTAATCAGCTCCTTCTTACAGCGCTCTCTGTAAATCAGGGAGTGGCCTCCTCACTCAGAGGTTACTGTGCCAAGATGGGAATGCCCCGGAATTCCTCCCATTCCTCTCATTCCTTCAACTGTAATGTCTGGACATGTCTTTAGCCTGCACTGAAAGAGTGAAAGAGAGAAGTCGGGATATGATAAGACGTGGTACAAATGTGTTTTGTGTATTTAATTTCGGTACTTTGGCCTCGCACATTATCCGCGAAGATCTCTGATCGCAGCTCTGATAGAAGCCAGTGTCATCTAGAAGCTACAGCTAACACAACAATAGAGAAAGAACGAGCAGCTGTGATAAAGGATAAAAGATAGAGCCGAGGGTTTGTCTAAACAGGCCCCCAGACACCGCCCCACTGTGTCACAAGATTGATCCCACTGGGCGCACAGTCAAACTGCTCCTTATATCCATCTTTAGATAATCATAGCACAGTTGCCTCGGTTCACACCAGAGCGCCATCTGAAAAGGAAAGTAGGCCAAAGGACCCAGTCAGACAGGACTAGTCACTCGCAGCGTCCCTTGTGTGGATTAATAGCTTTTGTTCAGTGGTGTCAGTGAGGACAAGTAATGCTTAAGGACCTGATTTGTAATTGAGCTCAGTTTCATTCAGTGTTTTAATTATGATGGGGAAAATCAGGTCATGGATTGTGTGGTGGCACGGCACACTGGATTGTGATCTTTCTGTAGATATAATTACATTTATAATTAGAATCCAGGGCCACACGGATGAGCTCTTATATAGTGTTAACACCTTCAGTGACACCTCTGATACTGATAATTCAGTGTTATCTTTGACCTGAGTAAGCAAGACAGTAACTTACTGTACAACCGGGATGTTGCTGTTGAGGGCTGGGTGTGGTTTCACGCTTGACTGACAGGCTGGCTTATCTGTCAGATGACTTACGGGAAGTGAATGTCCTAGAATAATTTCTTGTTTGTGTGCGTCATTGTTTGATCAGATGTTTAAGAATGGCACGTGAGGAAACTTTTCGAATGGGCAGCATGATTTCGGTCAAGTCACGCTAATTTGAGTGGCGTTGGCAAATCTGGTTGAAACCACAGAGTACAGTTAAAGGTTTAAACTGCTAGTTGTGATAAAGCTTATGGAGATTTTTCTTTTTCTAATATAATAATACCCACACCCTTAACCGCTGCTAGTAACACCACAGTGCACAGTCAGTGGATCTGGATTGGGCTGGACTAGCTATTTTTAAACCCATCACCAAGTTTGTGTGTTGAATCCTTGCCTACATCTTAAACTCTACCAGCTAGTGCCGCCTGGCACTAAAGTTATGAAGATTATGAAGATTCAACATCTGCACATGTCCTCAGCTCTGCAGAGCTTTAGTGCCGTTCATCTGATTGTCCTGACATTCATGTCCTCATCTTCTCCCAACAGTGTTGTTTTCAGCCTTCACGAGGCAGCAGCTTTCTGTGCTAAAAAGCTTTCAAACCCACTTTAACTATCTGATATGCCCAACACAGAGAAATATTTAGCAGCTGTAATGAAAGTATTAAATACTTAGCAGACCAAAGATGGACAAAAGCAAGAGGAGGCCTGTCTCCAGGAAGTGAACCTGTGCTGCTGCTCTGTATTTGCTGGGTGTGTTAAAATGATGCTTTATATTATCAGGTTTGAAATATCCAATTAGGGTTGATGTTAAATCCACATCTTGTTCTTGTTCTGGTCAAAATTCCTTCAACTTCAACCTTCATTATGGTTATTTCAGTTTTTGCTGTTTCTATCATTTGTAATCATTTGTATTATATATTCGAGCCCTATTACTATGTTAGTTTGTAACATGACTTTTAACATATTCACTGCTTACCATGCACCCTGTTGACCTTATTGATTTTATTTATGTGCCTATCACCTGTGATAGATAGGCATGCTAATTTTAGCTTTTTCATGTGGTTTCATCAGCTATGCATCTGCCAAGTACTTTATTACTACTTTATGAAGCCACAGATTTGAATATTTTTGATTATAAATCCCCTCTTGGTAAACACTGCATGATATAGCCT
>VUQJ01003012.1:10703-20808 GCA_015108635.1 Andinoacara biseriatus | reverse complement strand
ATTTGATGCAAACCTTTGTCAATGAACCATTAGGTGCGGACAGAGATTAACAAGGAAATTGAGGCCGTTAGCAAGACAGCTGATCCTCTGAAGATTCTTGCTGGAGCTGATACCATGAAGGTTCTAGGTGTCCAGAGACCCCTACTGCAGGTAAGAGACATCTGATATACTCAAATAAACAATTATATGCTTGGAAGCATACTAATAGCGTGTAACACTTGCAAATGTACTAATACTAACTGTGTATGTTGGGGAAACAAATGTGTACAGTATTTCCAAGGTTCAATCGGCAGCCTTCTCAGTATAAAGTGGACCCTTGAAGCTTCACGGCACTCATGTATTGGGCAATGATTGTACAAAGACTGATTTTATTGCTTCCAGCTACCTAGTGACTCAATATGTTCAATAAACAGCAAATTTAATTTTGTTATGTTGGTTGTTTCACTTCATTGAGCAAATCCTGGTAAATCCATAGGGTTCACAAATTTAACTGCAGTTATCTACCAACCTTGATCCTTTATCTCAGCACTCTTAGCTTCACATTTGAAGTGTTTTTTTTTTTTTTTGGCGGTACAAGTTCACCAAAATCTATGCACCCACAATGTGACTAGTACACATTTAGATGTGTCCAGCTGTTCGATTGAGTCCACTCACCATGCTGTTCTCTGTAAACTGTTGGTTGGTTTAGGGGAAGACAGACACACTCCAGCTCTTTGCTCCTTCTGTTTCTCTCTCAGATCATTATGTCCAGCCTGCCACCCATCTCACCGGATCATAATTACAGCTGAAACCATGCTGGATCTTTTTGTAGCTGTTGCTAAATTGTGGTTACAGTGTGTGACACACATACACACATATGCTGCAGCACTTGTATGTGTCTTTTCTGGGGCCATTTTCCACAAAAATCAAGTTTATGATAATCTCTCACACACACACACACACACACACGCACACAAACACGAAAGTTTCACTTCATGGCCACTATGACAGACAAGAAAAATGGGTTCAATGGGCTTGTGCTCTTTTTATACACGTCTGTCCGTTAAGTACAAACTGTGTCTATGTGTGCAATTTTCTCTTTATGTACTTACAGTTGAGTAATTAATTCCAGTCAGTATACATACACACATGCACGCACGCACGCACGCACGCACAGTTTTGTTATTGTTTGGATTTTATTATGCACCTGTACTTTATTTTGTCACTCAAATATTATTGAATTAATTGAAATTAATTCAATCGGTGCTCAAACTTCAAGAAAAAAAAGTGTCCCAAAGCCACCCAAATAAAACCAATCTAAGAACTACAAACTATGGAATCAACTCATTTTGACTCCCTAAAAGACTGGCTCATTTTGGCAATCTTTTATTCTAAACAGGATTGTGGCAGGTTGAGGATTATAACAATGCCAAAGTCAAGATTCAGACAGTTGGCAAGATTTGTCTCAGCTGTCAGATATCCTCAATGTTTGGTGTGTATGGCTGTCTGTGTCTTCAGTATTGTAAAAATGTATGTTTTGCATGGACACTTTGTTTTTATATATCAGTCTATAATATGTACGTTTGTCTGAATGTGTGTGTTTGTCCATGCAATTGTCAAGGAAGACAGTGTCCCAGAGAGGTAGTTTGTTTTTGCTGTGGGTGTTTGTGCGGCAGACCTTGGATATGAGTTGTCAACGTGTGTGTGTATGCGTACGAGTGCGCGTTATGCTGCGTGTTTGTTTCTGTCAGAGCCTTCCTGTCTGAGCACTTGGTTCTCTCACAGGGAGGGAACAGCGGTGGCAGTTCATTACAGAGAGAGAGACCGTGGGCGTTTGGAGTTCAGCGGGGTTTGTTTACGGCTCGGGCCCCTCCTTAACGAGGAGTTCAGCATCTTGCTAATTATGCTGCTGTGGCTAATGAGCCTTTCTGCTGATAGTGGGGAGTGCAATAAAACACTCCTTTTGTTTGGGCTTTTTTTGCCTTTTTTAATTGGGCTGAATGAAAGAGCCTTCCCTGCTTCTTCTGTTGTGATTCACATTCTAGGGTCAGGATGGCATTTGTGTGTTTGTGGTACTTTTTTTCATGTGTGTCTTGGTAGCTACGTGAATAAGTTTTGCTACCTGCGTGTGGTTTTGTTTTTGGCCTCCAATTTGAGAGCTATCCTACTGTTTTCTTTGATGGCCTCCGTCCACATGGCCAACGTTATGACAGACTGCGCTTTCTCTTTCACAGTGTGGAGTTTTTTTGTTCACTTAGTTGTCATGAGAGCTTCTGATAACTGGGTTTGACACCTCTTAATCAGAAAGTATATACTAAAATAGGTTTTTGAACTAGCTCTGCATAAAGTACTTTATGTCGGGAACTTCTGTCTGGTCAGATGGTGAATCTCTGTGACTGCCCTTGTTAATTAAAGATTAATCAGATGTGTCTTTGTGTCTACATATCCACTGTGTTGGTATGCACATATGTACTTTATGTGCCCTATTCAAGTCCCCTGATACTTTCTGTGCCAGATGCTATCAGAAAGAGAAGCACACACCATGGTATCAGAACCAGCATGGTTGAGAGGAGGGGGAGAGCTCAGCATTGCTACACAACATTAAACACCCTCTCTTATACACCTTGGCTGCAGCCACATACAGGAAACCATAGGGGAGCACATTTTATGGATGCATCTGCTCTCTGCAGCCACTGAAGCAAAAATTTATGTGTGCAATAGTTTGAATTGGAAGATGATATTAGCATTTGGGGTTTTGTATGATGGAGAATTGAGTTGCGGACGTAAGAGCCTAGCAGCACACATACATAGGCCAGTGGGCACTTTTTAAAGACCTGCATATACACAATAAGGCATAACACAATCTTTGCATTTTTATTTTTTTATACACATATACAGCAACGCAGTATGAATATTATCTTCTGACCCTCTGTGATACAATATCTGGTAGGGTTGCCCATGGTCTATTTTTGCTATTCTCTTGCATATCATGGACAGAATATTTATGAATGCATTTCCATGACATTAATTTTTGGAGTGGACCATAGTTATCAAATATATTCATGTTATATGAATTATTTGACCTTCTGTTAGTGATATCTCTCCAGCAGAAATAGACAGAGTGACTTTGTGGAAAAGCTGCGCACGAGTCAAGGTGAATATCACATTATGTTTGCTTAAGCAGCCTTTAATAAGCAATACACATTCGGTCTAGGTGTAGGTTAATAAGTTATAATGATAGGGGCAATGATTTTCCTATCACTAGGTACCAGCGATGTCAAATACTGTTTTTATATATTGTGTATATATACATCATATTGATCTTATTAAGAGGTGACACTGGCTGTATTTTGTCCATGAGGAGCTTGAGATAAAGGCTTTATAGGACAGTATATAGTCCAGTGTGAAAGGCTTATTTTTATTCATGGGTTTGTGTGATAGCATAGCCAGGGCTGATAATTCTTCAGAAGGGTGTTAGAAGGAGGTAACCAAGCTACCAGTGTCTGCCTGTTAAATTTTTCTTTCAGTTTTTCTGGTTTCTTTCTTTCTTTTCCTGGTTTCATTGTTGCTCTTAGCCTCTCATTCATTGTCACCATAGTTATTCCTATTTCAGTCATGTTTTTCTTTCTTTTTTTGCAGGCACTAAACAACAACAGTAAAGCAACACACACAAACATACACGTTAGCCCTTGCAGTGTGATGCTATCTGTCCAGAGTGTTGCCACTGATTGATTCATTTAATTAGAGTTAGATCGAGGGAAAGGAGTATAGACAGAGGAAGAGATGGGGGAATAGAATAGAAGAACAAACCAGGATAGGGAGGGTATGGTCACTCTGCTGGATAGCACTGGAGATTGGCTCCATTAATCTTTGTAGAACCCCCCTAGTGTCCCCTTTACACACTCACTTTGTGACACACTAACATCCAAGAATACACGGTGCGCACATGCGGCGACACACAACTGCAATGAGACAAACCCACCACAAGAGCAAGCAGGTGACCACATTTCACTGGCCCTGAAGACGGTGGTGGCAAGCCACCTGCCCAGCCACTTGGTGTGCTTGTGTTTCTGAGAGGGTCTGTGAGTGCAGATGAATTGTTTGTGTTCGGCTTGTTTACTTCATCAGTCAAGGCCACATCAGAGCCATAATTACAGTACACATCAGCCCTCTCTTTGCAGCTAAGTATCATTCAGCTTTGTCCCCAGTGTCTGCACACAATAGCCACTAACTAGTCCTTTTGTATCTGCATGTTAATGGAGTAATTGTCTGTGCATGTGTTATTCATATGTGCACCTATTTGCATTTTTTGGGTGTTTGTCTACAAACATAACTTGTTCTAAAGCCAGATGAAGACTGATTTCATTCACTCACCATCAGCTGCCAGAGTGCTCACTGTATTGCAGATGTGTTCAGCAGCCAGTGGACTGCTAATGATGTTGACCTTTTAGATTTCATATTCACATGTAGCTTTGTGAGAGAGAAGGTTGGAAGCAGGCATGCATGCACACACATACACATGTTAATTGTGCATGCACACACGCTTCCACCTCCAGTAACTGTAATGACACTGACCTTTTTATTTGCGATTATGTGTGTAGGCAATGTTTATTTGTGGAGGGTTGATCGCTTCTTGTTGATTGGCTCCCTGCTGCCCACCCCCTACCCCATTACACCCGAGCACACAAACACAGTCGAGATGGTGGTGGTGGTGGGGCTCTCTTTATTAAGGAGACTCTCAGCTCCCCATTCCCATCAACAGACACAGCAATCACAACACAATACACCTGTTAGCTGCATCAGCCGTGCCCTATGATTGGGACACGAGTGGGGGTGAGAGGAAACAGGAAGGAGGGTATTGGGGTGGTTGGTATACACACATGAGCATTAGACAGACACACACACACTCTCATCACTGCCTCGACACACAGAGATCAACACCACCATCATCACCAGAAGCAAAACCAAGATTCAGTCCCACATTTATTAGTAAAAAAGATTGTCAGGTGAAAATGCTCAACAACCATTTGAATTCTGCTAAAATAATTTTCACAGAGAAATCGGTAATACAAATGCGTTCCCATTTCTTCTGAATGTTGTTTGGAAGCTTCTGCTACTTTATCGGTCATGAAATAGATTGTGCCTAAGCATTCGGTTGACAATTTTACAGCTATTAAGAATTATCAAGGAATAAAGCACCTTACTGCAGAATACCACTCTTACCCACAGCAGTTTTGGCTTCGCTTAAAATTAGTCCCTTCAATCTTCTTTACTACTCTACCAAGAGACACAAAGTTGTAATCACTAAGTCAACATGGTGCTCTCTAGAGATTATGTGATCTCATATTTTCATCTTGGTAGTAGCACCTTCTGTACATTTTTAATATTTAATTAATGCTGGGTTTTCTTATTTTACTACAAAATGAGCTTAAATTCTAACAAATACTGACTGTCTGCTGAGTTTCTTCACCTCAAAGTCTTATTTCTCTTCTTCCTTCTTCCTCACTGCTCAAGGTGTAACAATACCTGCCACCTACCTTTGTCTGCTTATCTCAGACCAAACACATGTACTCCTGAGGCTCACACCCAGCTGCCCTGGGCCGCTAACGTACCTCTGCCATGGATATGTGACACAGCTGTGCTGTCTATGTAGTTTAAAAAAAAAAAACACATATATTTATATGAACATAATAGTTATATATTATTTTTAAAATGTGTGTAGTAAAAGAGAAAGCCTTTAAATAAGCCAAGAGAGCACTTTGAGCAGCCTTAGGTTGTACAAGTTCACACCACGCATTGCTTCCATGGACAGAGTCTCTGTGTGTAACAAGACATAATCTTTGCCTTTGGAGCGAGTCAGTTACAGAGGGAGAAATGTCAGCTCTACCACAGACATGCCCTCTGGTTTGAAAGAAAGAAGGTTAGGCTCAGGGTTCCTGATAGAACTTTGTGCTTGAATTTCAAAAAGCAAGTTAGGCGCTCTGAATCTGCAAATGAAAATTTTCATGTTGCTGTGAAAACACACAATGTGTGGTTTACTTAATGTTTGTTTAAATGTTTTCTTGTGTTAGTTACCGCATTGGCTCCATGTCCATGTTACTGCTGCAAAGAAAGAAAAAAAAAAAACATCCTCCAACATAAAGCATGCAGTTACATTAGCATTTCCTTTCATTCTCAAACTTTTATTCACCTACAACTAAACCCAGTTCCTGTGATAAATAAGTCATGATATTTGCCAATACGTGGTAAGGAGTCTTCTACAAAAAACAAACAAACCAACAAACAATGTCAAGTGTTGTGGGTGGTGCACCAAAAACTGGGGGATTATGGGATGATTGGGGTCACAGTGGAGATTCGAATAGCTCATTTGAACTCCAGAGTGATCCCCAGGATTAACATGTGCAGAAGCTCCATATTTCACCCCACATTTGTGTTTGTGTGTGGGCGTAAATACTGTGTGTGTAATGTAGAAGCCCATCTGTAATCATTCAAGCGTGATATTGCTCCTCATCTCTCAATTAAAACACTGGCAATGCTTAATGTAGTGTTTATATTAAAAGTCATGGTGATGGTGGTCGTGGAGTAAAAGATGCATTCTTTTAATAACTCAATTTGTCCACCCAGAGGTTATGTACAAGCATTTATTTTATAGTAGCTTATTATGCCTTACTATGGCCATCATAGTTGAATCCATATGTACACTGTTTTTTTTATGTTTCATTCGTCATTTTAAAAATATTTAGCCTAAACTGAATATGTGATTTAATTTTCATACTTTTATATTTATGAATTCTGTTCCAAAGGCAGATAATGATGATGAGCTGCTTTTACCAGTGATTCTACACTGTGAGCGTTCCATTCAACATACACGCTAAACTTTCTACTGTACAACTCTTTAGTTCTGGGAAAGGTGAGGAAACAGTTTGAACACAGCTCTGAAATCATTCCAGCAACACTCCTTAACAACTTTGTACGATCACACTTGGCTCTTTCTGTCATTCCAGCGGCTCAGACAGAGTGAAACATTTTCTATCGATCAGCTGATTGCCTCATTTCAGTGTTAGACGTCAGGTTCCTCCATGGCACTCAAAACTGCATCTGTTTTGCCATTCCAAAGATTTCAGCTGGAGTAACTGAGTGTTGGTTATGTTAGTCATTTTAGGTGTAAAGTGAAGAGAAATATTTTCATTCAGTGGTTTGAAAAGATTCAGACTGAATAAGTGAAGTCAGTTCTGGAAATAGATTGTGAATTCTCAAAGCTGCTTTCAAAGCAGTATAAAGAATTTACAGAGTATTTGCTTTTAGAAAAAGTTTGACGTAAATAAACCGGAATGCATTTCTCGCATTTTTTTATATTCCAAGTACACCTCATGTTTCACAGTTCTCGCAAAATCTTGTAGTTTAGTTTCTCATTTAATCTATATTCTGTGTTTTGTGTGTATACAGACTATTAGAGGAGTGTTTGCTTGTACTTGATTATAGTTGACAGGGGGAGTTAAAGTGGGTTTGTACAATTAGCTGAAAAAGAAAGTTTTCAGCTTTCGCAGTCATGAAAAAACTGAGTACACAGCATGATTCAGCAGCTTGTAGAACCACCTTTAGCATCATTAACTTGAAGTAATTGTTTTCTGTATGACTTTATCAGGCTCTCACATTGTTGTGTAGGAATTTGGGCCCACGCTTTCTTACAGTTTTGCTTGAGTTCATTGAGGTTTTTGGGTATTCATTTATGCACAGATCACCGAAGGTCCTGCCACATCATTTCAGTTGTGTTGAGGTCTGGACTTTCTGCTGAGATTTTCTTCTTTGCTTGGGATCATTGTCCTGTTGCATGACCCAATTTGAGCCAAGCTTTAGCTGTCAGATATCTGAGTCTGGCATACAGAGTTGACCCAGTGCCCAGGTCATGTGACTGCAAAAACAAGCCCAATTCATCACCCCTCCACCACCATGCTTGACAGTTTGTGCTATATAAGGTGTTTGTGCTGATATGCTCTGTTTTTTGCCAGAGGTGGTGCTGAGCATTATTACCAAACATCTTTATTTGAGGCCTGTAGAGTTTGAGATGTAGATCTTGGCTTTTTTTTTCTTTATTTTTGCATTTTCTCTGAGCATTGCACAGTCTGACCTTGAAGTGAATTTGTTGGGCCATCCATTCTAGTTTTATAGAGGTGCTTATGCTTGCTGATGATCAGTTAATCAAGTACATTTGATTAGCACAGTCCTGTAGAAACTTTCTTTTTTACATGACTGTATGTGTGTATGAGAAGTCAGATGTGCATACAGAGGTTTAGAAGTCCTTGAGTACTGGCATCAAGTTTGTTTTTTACTAGAACAAACAAAAGTTGTCACTGAAACCAATTAAAACAAAGAGCTATTCAAAGAAAAGGGATTTTGCTGATTTTTGTAGATTTTAGACGGAGATAGAGTTTTCTGTATGAGTTTAATGAATGAGTCCCATTTGTCACTTCAGTATTTCACATTATGTCATGCGTCGTGTTATTTTTGTGACATTCTACACACTTGGCAGTGCACTTTTGTGTAAGTCCATCTTTTTAAGCTTAAAGAAACTCAATTACAAACTCATTCACATTCATACATTCATTAAAAGAAGCATGTGTTGTGGTTAAGCAGGCACAACCATGAGGGCCTTCCGGTGTGTGTCAGGGGAGTCTACAGAGAATGGATCTCCTGTGACGATGATGAATGATCTGTCAAGGCAGTGTCCCACTCATGCCCAGTTCTTTACCCAGGAGAGGAACAGCCTTTATTGGGGGGGAAAGGGGGGCAACCAGAGGTTATCGTTGTATGTGTCCCGTTTGATGTGTGGGTGTTGCATGTGAGTGTGTGTGGTTGGGTGCACGCACTGCTGAGGGTGTGTTATTTTATCAACCCGTGGTCAGACATGAATGGTATGGGAGAGGCATTACACGAGTGAGTGGTTTTGGGTTAGAGCATGAGTGAAATGGCAGAGAGCATAAGGTTAAACACTCTGACCTCTGCACAACCTCAAGGGGTACCCCCTATTTTAATGGGGAAATCCATGATCCGTTTCCGATTCAAACCTGAGGCCCTCATCTATCCCTTTCTCTCCTCATAGTCATCTCAGAAAACACATTAGAGAAATCTCATGAAGCTGTTATTTATCCACAGCTTGTAATTGGATTTTCCCAGCAAGCATCAGTCAATAAAATTTCCTTATTCCCTCTACCTAAATTTTTTTTTAAAACCTGATGACACGTTTAGTAAAATAAATACTTCTAGCGCAAGGAGTTTAGTGTTTGCATCCCTGTGTTCTCACTGTAGTAATGACATTCCCCGTGTTGCACTCTTTTGCTCACTGCACTAAAGGAAGCAACTACTTTGAGTGTTGTTTCTGTTGTGATGACCATGCGTTGAGAGATTTTTTTCCGCTGAGTGCTGGCTCTGCCTTCATTAAACCACTATGGCTGTGGCCTTCATTTCCAAACAGCAGTTTACGCCAGCAAATTCAAGATCCATTTGCACAACCTAAGTCTAATTTTCTGTGATCACTGTGTGTTTATCTAGTAATGATGTAAAAAGAGTAGAGACAGAGTGCAACCATGTGCAGTTTTAGAGTAATAAAATACTAGGAAGTAGAATTCCACGAGAAATATGGGTGTTTTTTTTTTGTTTTTTTTTCACGATACCACAGCATGCTGACCTTTAAGCTTGAGACATTACACAGAGGGAGAGAGCAAGATAGGCATAGATCGAGAAGCATGTCTTCTATGTAACAGTCAAGTAAGATAGAGGAGATGTACCAGAACTGGCTTTCCCTACCACTCTTATTCTTGCTGCCTAAGCCCTCCCTTTCTCAATCTGTCCCTTGATTACTTTTTAATGATTGCTGCTGCCTAAGACAAATGGCTGTGTTAAATGAGCAAATTAGACAAGGGAGCTGAGTGCAAGAGCATTTGTTAGAGCAGGAGTAATGGATCGGGTATCCATTGTTTACTCTTCTCCATTCACCGACGTGGCCTGCTCTTGAGCTCTTTGTCCTTAAAGGAGGGACAGGGCGTTGTTATTATTCTGACTACACAATGATTTTTTTGAGAATATCAGATCTCTAAATCAAAATCTGTCCCTTTCCCCACTTTTGTTC
>VUQJ01003012.1:0-10683 GCA_015108635.1 Andinoacara biseriatus | reverse complement strand
TGCCCCTTTCCCAACTTTTTTTTTTTTTTTTTTTATTCTTAAGTTTACTTTTAATTTTTTTGATAATTGATCAAAGTTGACTTTTTTTTAAATAATGTTGAATATGCCAGAATCACTCTCATGGCACTTTTGTATCAATTCATCATCACATAACAATTTTGAACGTGTTAAGCACCAATATGCATGCCACATTTATTTTATATTTTGTTTGTTGTTTACTAGTACTGTGTTTTTATTATCAGTAATAGATTTTGAAGTTTCCCTGACCTTACTACCAAAGAGAAAAAAATTCTTAAATCTTAAAAGTATGAAAAATTATTGCAGCATTATTATATTCACTTTAACAGACAGTGGCAAAGATGCTATTACTTTTTTTCCACCTAGTTATATAATGCAGTTTACAATAACAGCTGCCTACACAAATGAAGGGAAATAGCAGCATGAACCATGCTAACATCTACCTCTCCTGCAGGGTCTGTGTAATTTTTTCTGCCCTGGCAGGCTGACAGGGAGTCAGGCATGGACAGTAAAGGGTGCTCCCTTGGCAGAGACAAGGCCTTGGTTAGCACTCCATGGGTATGGGCAGTGCTATGGATCATTACCTCCCTCAGTGGAGTGGCTGCTGTTTGTGTGTGTGTGTGTGTGTGCATGTGCATGCTTGCCTGCGTGTGACAGAATGAGCAAAGGGGAAACTGAACAGAGAAAGAGCTATTAATATTAATATCATTTTATCACATCAGGGGTTCTTTATTCTTTTTTTCCTTTTTTTTTTTGGATGATCAATTATAGTCACTACTGCCCCCTTTAGTCTAGCAGTCACTTAGTCAGATCAGATAGTTAGTGACCTCGAATGTAATGGAACTATCTTTTTAAAATGTATTATAAATAGTAAAATAATAGAGATAATACTTATACATGATAATTAGATCTCTCTGAAATCCAGGACACTTATTGATGCCATAGCTTATTTGCATGCATACTGTGTAAAAGTCTTGAGCCACCCCTCAGTACCTCGCCTACCGATAGGTGGAGGAAGATTATGTTTTCACTCCTGTTTTTGTTTGTCTGTCTGTTAGCAATATACCTCAAAAGGCTTTGAAGCATGAAACTTTGTGGAAATATTCCTTAGGGGCCCAGGAACATATGATTTTATTTTCAAGGTCAAAGGTCAAGGTCACCAATATTTTTCAGGAAAAAAAAAATCCCTGTCTATCATCATTTTAAAATTCACGTCTCCATGAAGTGGAAGCTATTATAGTACATATACTGAATAAAATATATCCAGACTATAAATGCCATTATCTGTTTACGAGGACTTCATTTTTTGAATAAAAATGTAAAATCATATTTTACAGTTTTGAAAAGCCTGTGAAATAAATTTCTAGTCTTAGTGATCTAGTAATTTATGATGGAGTATGACGACATTGGGTGGTATCTATTGCAGTGTAGTATTGACACAGGAAAATTTGGGGTGGGGGAAGTATGTGCTCTGCTGAGTGCCCTTCTAGTTTCTTCATGTTTTGCTTCCAAGGAGCCAGATTTTTTTGGTTGTTTTTATTTTTGGTTGTTTTTAAGCAATAGTTCTTCAGGCTTTCTCAAGCTCTTTCTGTCAGGATTCTGGGATTTGACCCAGCATTTTGTGTTTTTGGATTTTCGAGTTTTGGTGTTAGATATCTTCAGTTTGTTTCTTAGGTTGTTTATGGTTTAATTTCTCACTTTTGCATTTTTCCATTTAGGTTATCCTTATCTCAGGACATTTTAAGTTGTTATGCTTAGTTAAGCAGTTCCTTATGTTCTTGTTCTTAGCTGGAATTTCAGTTTTCGTTGCCTGTTAGTGTGTTTGTATTCCTCTGTGTATAAGCTTCCCTGCGTTGTCAAATCTGTGTTTGTATCATGTTTGGTCACTTGCTGTTTTATTCTGACAGCCCTTGTTCCATGTGCTTTGTGTTCAGTTTTACTTCCCTTGTGTCATTGGTCTCATTTGGTTCACCTGTTCTTCCCTGCTGTTTCCACTCTCCCTTATCACCTTGTGTGTATTTAATCCCTCATTTCTTCTCACTTCCTCATTGCGTCCTCCACTAATGCTGTGTTTTCCTGTGCTCTGCGTTTTCCCTCTCCAAGGTAAATGTTGGTTTGGGTTCTTTGGGATTTTGTATTTTTGGACTTCTGTAAAAACTTCAGCATTAAAGTTGATTCCTTGAACAAAGTTCGTCCCCTGTCTCATGCACTTGGGTCCTACTCTGCCTGCCACACAGCTGACATATGTCACTTTCAGAGTTTTTCTTTGGACATTGGCTGCTTTTTTAACTCATTTTCAGTCCTGTCTTTGTATCTCACTATTTTCAGAGGAATGCTTTTCTGGACATTTTTTTAAGCCACTTAACACTAAGATCTGAGTCATTCAAGCGTAGAAAACAAGGTCATTCCCAAAGAGCTATTAGCCAAAAACTTGGCATATCTTGGCCTTGTGTGCAGTGTGTCCTTTAAAAAAATAAGAGGAATCTGGACAAGTGAAGGACAAAAGAAGTGGCAGGCCTAAAAATTATCTATCGCAGATGAATAATATCTGAAAGTCATGTCCTTAAGAAAGACCTGGCCCAGGAGCTATGAGATGTGTCTGGTCTTTCAGTTGATCTACCTACTGTCCTCTAAATCCTCATCAGAAGTGGTCTCAGTGGCAGGGAAACAGAAATGGCTGCGGTATGCCAAATTATACAAACACTAGACTGAAATTCAGTGGCAACAGATCTTATGGAGTGACGGATCCTAATTTGACATTTGTGGTTCAAATCATCATGAGTATGTATAGAGGTCAGGGGAGAGGTATATTAGTGTCTACAGCCATCTGTAAAACACAGTGGAGGTGCTATTGTGGTTTGGAGCGCCATTTCAGCCTGTGATGTTGGGGACGTTGTCAAAATTGGTGAAATTATCATCAAAGAAAATTAGCATCAGACTTTGTTCCACCAATGCAATATCATCTGGAAAACATCTGATTGGTAATGGCTTCGTTTTTCAGCATGACAGTGATAACACCCTGCCAGTGCAGTAAAAGTATACCTGAATAGAAAAGCACACAATGGAACACAATCAATCATGGATTGGCCTCCCAATCTGGTCTTTAAGTCTGATGTAATTTCTGGTTCCAGATGCCCTTAAATGGACAGCAATGACAGGCCAGTGACTGTTTGCTATTACATTTGGATCGGTCAAAACAATGAGGGACACGGCATTGCTGCATAATGAACAGGAGAATTTGGACCCGGAAATGGAATTCTACGTCATCACTTAAAGACCGGATAGCTGGGCCTCCAGCATTATTGAAGCAGTGTGGGATCATGTTGATAGAACAAAACAAAAGGCAGACAACATCCAAAGAAGAGCATCCAGAGAACTATTTCTGAAGACTACTTAAATAAATTCCAAATAAGCATGCCTTAGAGAGTTCAGGCTGGGCTAATATTTGGTCATATATTGACTTTAAAGCTCAGAATTGTACAAACACTGGTTTTGTCTTATGTACTGTATGTTTGCACATTTTAATAAATTGCTGCACCTATTTCCCATATTCCTAGCAAAATATAAATAAAAGAGGGGTAGCCTGATACTTTTGCACAGAACTGTATTGAAGGTCATAGTAAAAAAATATTTGGATTATATCATCTGCTTGTTTATGAAATTGTATTTTCTGTTTGTTTTTGGTAGACAGCACTAAAAAGCAAGTGTCAATACCTTGCACTCCTGCAGCTGTTTGAACCTTGAGTAACACGGGTCATTTCCATTTTATTAATTTATTTTTTTTGCAAAACTATTCAGTTTTCCATTTCACACCTTCACAGTGGAACTAAGTTCACATAGTCAGAGAAGCGAGGTGAAGTGAAATAGAAATCATTTGTTTAAGATTGCCTTTCTGTAAATGGTTGTAGGGGATTACTCTGCACTGCACTCTGCTGCTCTTGTAGTTTCAGAGTAGCTTCAGCAAGGCGATCACCAGACTAATAGTGAGTTATCACTATTATTACAGATGTAGGCTAGGATTGGTTAAGTGCTAGGAGCAGCAAACTGGAACATACAGAGTTGTAATCTTATTTAACAGCTCTCAAATTGCTCAAAGGTGTGTGTTTTGAAAAGTTTGCCTGATGTGTGTAAGTGTGAGTGCGTCTGGGGATATGAAGCTGCTCTGCTGTTCCCGGGCCAGCTATTAGTCACGCAGGAGTGGCTAATCTGTAATGGCTGCTGTCACAGCCCTGCCGTGGCTCCTGGTGATGGGTGCGCTGTGACAAATGCACACACACTCACTTTAAGCCTGAGAACACACACAACACAGAAGTTCAAAACACACCCACAAAAATATGTGCACTCACACTGATGCACTTCCATACAAAGAATCAACAATCCCACTAATAGTCTTAAGACTTCTGAGAAGTTTGCCTGCATCAGTCGTTAGTCTAGCCTCAGATGAGGGAAAAGCAAGGGAAATTGGATACCCTGATTACATTGCTACTGCAGCGGACTTGATGTGAAGTGACAGCTATATAAACATTAGTCTTCCTTTACCCACTTTGTTTATTACTGTGTCTGATTGTTTCAAAGCTGAAGTCAGATTTTATGTTTAAAATAATTATGACAACAACAACAAAAAAGACACTAAAACTCATTTTTCCTTGCTTTTAGAGCACAGTGGTGGTGGAGAAGTCTATCCAGGATCTAATGAGCCTGATGCAGGATCTGAGTGCCTACTCGAACCAGTTCCTTGAGATGGTCTGCGACAAACTCAAAGAGTACAAAGAAATCTGCAACACAGCCTACAGGTAAACGGAAATGGAGAAACTGAAGGGAAATTAAAATAGAAGGTTCATTTTTATGGGTTGATTTATACACTATAATTCTAGAAATTCAGTTCTTAGTGTTTTTACAATCACTCTCTCACACACTCACACACACATGCACAGTGATGAGAAAGGCTGTCCATCTGTGCCCTCTGGTACCATGTAACACCTGGCTAGGGAAAGAGAGGGCTAGAGAATATGGAGGGGGTGATAAGCAGGGCAGGAGACACAAGAAAGGACTGACAGACTGCTGGGAGTCCATCTGGACCCTGTCACAGGTCAGCCTCAGTCTCACCGGGACCTCCATGTGACAAAGTGTTTGTGTTTGTGAGCTGTGCATGTTTGTGCTGCTGAACAGGTCTCTGTCTCTCCAAGGCCCACTTATGTGTATGTGTGTGTGTGTGTGTGGTTATAGATGTGCTTGGGTATTAGTAATAATTGCAGAACCAAGCAGTTTCACTGACGTAGGCCCAGGCAAACAAAGCAAATACATACTGGCGCTCTGCCACAGATTGTCCTCAAGCCATTTTGTGGCTGCTGTAATTTTGTTTTATATGTCAGTAAAGGTGGTTCTAAATCACATTTACAACTCTGATTAGCTACTACTGTCTGTCTGTTAGTATTAAATAGATATTTTTAGCTGTACTTTGGTAGCAGAAGTGTCTGAGGCAAAACAATTACAGGTCAGTTTCTTTAAAAGTAGAGATAGGATCAAAATGTTGATTGGCATTTGAAAGTCATCATGATATAGTATCATATCATACCTTTTATTCTTAAATCTTGTGAAATTTGGTACATTAGTTCTTGATCTGTAGCTAAGGTGAAAACACATGACACTAGTTTCCTGATATTCTGATGTTACTAACATTATTTTTATGTTTTCACAGCAACAACTGACAAACACGTTGCTACATATTATTACTAAGTAGCTAAGTTTGCATTATTGTGTCTCTGTCCCCTCAGGGGCATAGTCCAGTGTGAGGAAAAGCTGACCATCAGTGCTTCCTGGGCTAAAGATGAGGACATCAGTCGTTTGCTCCAGTCCCTCCCTAACTGGGCAAATATGGCCCAACCCAGACAGACACGGCAGAAGAGAGAGGATGAAGAGGACTTTACCAGGTACAATTAGAACACAGTAACAGGACACAAATACACATGCTTATTCATATGCATTATGCATGTGCATAGTTAAATAATATAAGTACAAGTAGAATAGGACATAGTCACATAACAGCAGACGCGCACACAATCAAAAGTAGACACACACAAGCGCACTTGTTTTACCACGCACGTAATCCCGCCCTCCCATTTTGGCTTCTTTGTTCACATATGTTTTGAACCCCCTTCTTGTTGACTAAGATGCATCCGTAAAAGAAGTCATGATTGCTCTTTTAAACACTCTTTATCTGAAGGAAGTGAGGAAACGAGGGAAGAACAAAATAGGAAAATATAAGAGGAGCAGACGAAGGCAGGGAACGTGTTGTGTGTGTGTGTGTGGGGGGGGGGGGGGTCTTATCGAAATTGCCTTTGAATGTGCACCCTCTTCAGGGAACACTGGAGCTCATCGGAGCGGAAGAGTAAAGTAAATAAATAAATTGGTTATGTGGCCAGAGAAAGTCAATCTGTTGTGTGCACTCTTCCTCTCTCACATACTCCCTTTTCTTAGTCACACACGCACACACAGAGCACGGAGATAGCAAGAGGGAGACCATAAGGCTGTTTGATTTGAGAGCCATAGATGTTTTCATCACTATGAAAGGGGGATTAGCTTCTGCACGACTCTCAGCCCAGTACTTTAATAAAGCCTCATTAATAAGCCACACATGCCTATGCGCGAGTGAGAGAGTGCGATCTTGTGTGTTTTGTTTATTTTACCCATCTGTTGTTCAAAAGATCTTGATCTTGTGGGTATCCTGGTGACTCTGGAGGCCAGCTGACATGTTGTGTGTTTGCACCACTACAGTTTTGATTTTTAGTTATCCAACTTCCCAGGTCTCACCCCATGTTTCTGCAACTACAAGTGCTTGAACACTGTTTTTGCCACTCTGTAAATCTCTGCCTTCTGTTTGGCGTCTTTTTAAAAATCTTCTCCGTAACTCGTTTTTCTCTCCCACCAACTGTTGAGCTAGTAGCAACTTCTTCCTTGTTAAGTAGCTGCACTCATAAAATTTGCTCACAACTCCCCCCCACTCCCTCTTTGTTTATCTGTCTATGTATCCGTCTAGTTATCAACCCTTCTTATTTCCCTTGTGTGTGAGTCACTGTAAAGGTCAAAGCAATAATTGAACCCCACGATTCTAAGCACATAAGCATAAGATTATTATAAAATTTGAGCTATTTTCAGTTGAACACATTAACATGCACACACTTGCACACAGGGAATGTGTGCACATCCATTCCATTCAACAATCCATTATTTTATTACTTTAAAAAATAGGCTCCTGTTATTGGTTTTATAAAATCCTCTCAGTATCTGCAAACCAGACATTTTGAGTCCAACCAGGAACCCAATCACTGATAAATTCCTCCAAAGAATGTAACACTGCAGACTGATTAAAGTGTCTTTCACAGAGTCGCCTCTGAGCTACGTCAATGCACACATGCTGCTTTTATAACTGTTTTTTTAAATATACCAGCTATTTTTTTTATTATTTTAAATGGGCATTTGCCACTTGATTGATGGTTAAATTGTGTTTTTCTTTTGCCAACAATATAATGTGTCTGTCATTTTAACCTTACGCACTCTTACATCCTTCACCGTCCATCATCCAGGGCAGCTTTTGCTAAGGAGTCAGAGGTGCTGACTGGGAACCTCGGAGACAAGTTAATCCCACAGAATGAGATCCTGCGTGACGTCAGTGACCTCAAGGCACTGGCCAACCTTCATGAGAGCATGGAATGGCTTGCCTGTCGCCTCAAGACGTTCTTCGCCACCCTGCCTCTTGTATCCAGTAAGTTGGGTAAATATGGAGTAAATAACAGACTGAGTGGTGAAGTTTCTTGCTTAACTTGCTTAACTGGATTTCTTCCAAACAAAGAAAAACCTGCACATCATAATTATAATCAATATCTCTGAAAATTAAGCAAGCAGAATTATATTTTTGACACAGACATATGCAGAGAATTTTCCACCTACATCCAGAACTCTGACGCCAACACAGACATCTGTTGCCGTTTGTTGCTGTTCCTGTAAAGCTCGATATTGTCTTTAATACACGGGTTTTGCTTGTTGGATTGTCGCGTTGGACAAAAAGTAAGATGATCTTTTCTGTCAGTTTTGTTTCTTCAGTTTCTTGTTGTTTTTTTTGTTTTTTTTCACTCGAGACAGATAAACAGGCTCTCTTAGCTCCCAACACAGTAGAACGCTATTTTGGTGTCATTTAAAAAGTTATGGGGAAGAGGCCCAGGCTTGAATTTGTCCAATGTCCTCTTCAATATCATCTTGTCGTGCATGGCCAAATGGCTTCCAGTGCAGCAGCTATTTGGACTCAGTGTAGTTTCGATTGTTTCTCGGCATTGTTTACTGGATCTCCTCTGGTGTGTCAAAACGGCCTCCCTTTAACTTGATTTTCATTTTTATGGAAGTTGCAAGGTGCCAGATCTGGCTAGTGGGGCAGGAGGTGAGCAAAATGTGCTGTTTTGTGACCACAGAACTGTGTTTTCAGTGCGCTGTGTGCCAGCGCATAATGGCACACACCAATGTTTGGGTCGTTTCTTCCGAACCTTCTCAGATGCCAGGACGTTACAGGAGACCCGACTTATTACGCCAAAAATCCAGAATCCAAATATTTTTGCCAGTATTGAGACGATGACTATTTATCATAATTACACTTAGACTTCAGAAAACTTGTGGATTTATTGAACTAAAGGAAACCGATTTAATTAATTGGATTTACTTGAACTTTAACTAGAACTCAGTTGAAAAAATAAATTAATCTGAACTCAACCAAACACCTGGCAGGGAGTGAATTTTGAAGGGGCAAAAATATGTGAAATGGATATACTGAAAAACACGTGCAGCACAATATTTTATCATGTTTAATTAATTATTTTATTTTTGCTAATTATTGGATGACACAATTTTAGCTGAAATTAAAGTTGATTATCTGCACAGGGCTAGTTTATACTGGGTAAAATTTGCAATACAGAGTTTCACAAATGTTGGACAAAAGGATTCCAACAAAAGGAACTCATAACTCATAAAGTCGGATCAGTTTGAAAGATAAGTTGACGTTTGCTGTCTGCACGAGTTTAAGGTTCTCAAGGATACTGCAAAGATTACCCTGAAGGGGAGATCGGCCAATCAGCTATGGTTATTTACTTTTATGGGCTGCCTTTTGATCTTCTTGTATAGTTTTTGTCTAATATTATCATGAGATCATGTGGCATCCAGCAGTTTGCAGAAATAGAATGGCTTAGTATACCAATAACTATATAAGCATGTGAAAACAGGCCTCTGTGATGCCGTGCATCCTCTGTTGTTTGATATATTGCAGTATGGTGCTATATTATGAAGCTGGTTTGTATTCCAGGAGATGGTGCTACCAGTCCCTCAGGTTATTACGTATTTATTGATCAGAAGACATAGAGATTGAAAACATTGTCTGAATGGTTTATTTACAGTAGGATCACAATCAGAGAGAGATGAATTTTCCTCACCTTTGCATTCTGTGCTTCTGTAGCAACACTTCGTACCTGTGCCTCATTAAGTCCTTGTTTGAGTGTATTATCACACACTCATTACCTTCTCTACTGGAGTTGTCAAAGAGCACTTTACACACACACACACACACACTCATTATCCTTGGTTGTGCTTCTTTAAGTGTGGGCGCATAAATGCCTACCCTAATCAGGACTCATGAAAGCATTTCCTACATTCCCTGCTCAGTCATCACTTTTGTAGCGTTAATCACTGATGATAAAAAAAAAAAGAAGAGTCCATGTGTATGTTTCTGTCCAGCAAAGACTGTATGTACAGCTTGCTAATCACTTATCATTAGTTATATATTTTTTTCTAATCTCCAGTGTCACATGTAGTTTAATCTCCAAGAAATTCTAGTAATATTCATCTTCAAGTCTACATTTTTTTCTTTAACATTTATTGGCAGTCAGCAAGTTAGTATCCCCATTAGTACTCCCACTTTAGGAACACCTGCACACCTGCATGCCCATGCAATTATCTACTTAGCCATTAATGGGGCAGTAGTGTAAAGCACAGAAGTCCTGCAGATTCAGGTCAGCAGTTTTAGTTAATGTACACTTTTTTGATGACGGTATGGTTGCTGTTGACAGATGAGCCGATTGGAGTATTTCTGAAACTGCTTATCTCCTGGGATTTTAATGCATAACAGCCTCTAATATTTACTCAGAATTTTGCCAAAAGCAGACAGCAATCTGCAAATGGAAATGTACTGTTGATGAGAGAGGTCAGAGGAAATACGGATAGTTTGAGCTAACAGAAGGGGTAGGACATTTTCTTCAGAATGCACAGCAGATCCTACTTTAAGGTGGATACAACGGGTTCCACTTCTGTCAGTCAAGAACATGTCTCCTCAGGGCATACAGTCCAAAACTGATTTATTGAAGACTGGAAAGCATAGCTTGGTCTGTATCTTGAGTTGTGCTGAGGATTGCCGATAGGGCAGTAGGGTCACATTTTAATCTGTGGACCCAACTTGCCATGTGTCAACAGTCCATGCTGTGTGCAACAGTGTAAGGATATGAGGATATTTTTTTTCTTGGTGCTTAAGGGTCCTCTTTATGGCCACAGTTTATCATCTTGTAATAGCTACTTGCAGAATGATAGAATAGAATCAAAAAAAAAACCCCTTTTGGATTTAATGTAACTGGAAAT
>VUQJ01003011.1:11595-25511 GCA_015108635.1 Andinoacara biseriatus | reverse complement strand
CTCGCCCCTCTCCCTCCTGGTTTAGGATGCAGGGGCTCATCAATATCTCTGGACCAGGCCTGGCCGCGCGCGCACGCGCACACACACACACAGTGCCGCATCCCTTTGCACAAAAGCCTGAAATTGTTTCCAGCTGCCTGCAAGTGAAGCCGGCCCGGGCGGAGCAGCGAGAGGAAGAAGAAACTGAGGGCAAACAAAGCGCTCTGCAGCACATTTTACGCGTCCAGTGCGCGCATAGTGCCGCACAGCAGCGCACATTTGCCCACTGAGTCTGCACTGCGGGGCAGTTCGGACTCAAAAAACCTGCCGCTCTGCTACAAACTCTCACTTTCACCGCACAGCTTCATCCAGCCCGCAGCCTCTTAAGGCGCTTAATCACAGAAAGCTGCGCCGAGAATTAAACTCCTGACAGGCGGTGAATCTGCACACAGTTCAACCCCAACCCGAAACAATCGGATTTTTTTTCTGTTTTCCCCACTTTACACCAGCTGTAATGACGATGACGATTAAGGTGGTGGTGGTGGAGATGACGGCGCACGCTGCGCCCCAGTCCTGCCCTGCGCATCCTCAGCGCGCAACAACCCGAACAACAAAACCCCGAGAGGAGCCAAGAGAGGAGCGAGAGGAGGTGAAGGGGGTGAGGAGAGAAAAGGGAGTAGGACCGCAGAACTCACCAGTCGGTGTCGGTGGTGTCGTCGATGACGTCCTGGTAGGCGGTCAGCAGGGCCAGTCGGTTCTTGCTGAGATTCACAGCCATGTTTCCGTCCCTGCAAGCATCCAGACCGCTGCTGATGGAGAGAGACTCGGAATGAGACTACAGGCAGCACGGGCAGCAGCAGCGGGAGGGGGAGGAGGAGGAGGCGGCGCTGACTGGTGGAGACAAAGGAGGAGGTCGGTGTCCGAGGGGTCCTAGCGCCGGGAAATCACGCGCTCAACGGTGCGATGGGTCCTAGTGCCGACGGGTAAACTCCTGCAGCTGCGCAGAAACGATGAAGGATGAGGGTTTAAATTTGTTTCTGGGAATGTATGCGTCATGGTGATCAAAGAGTACGCTCACCTTATTTACTCTTTTTACTGGTTAAAATGAGAAATACTAAATGCAGCAGCCAACACATTAAACACACCCAATAAGGACAAACATATAGAAAAATAAATACAATATGACAAAAAATAAGCAGCTCGTTTAAAGTGAATAACAAAACATTTCAAGCCAAATTAAAAAAAATTGTGATAAATTAAAATCATAACAGCAGTGCAGCCCCTCATCTCATCCACTGTAAGAGAGCTGTTTTAGCTCCTCCCCTTTTAAAGTCAACTTCTTTCTAATTGGCTGCCCCTCGTTATCTCCAGTTAAAAGTCTCATTGACATTAAAATCTCTTTTTCAAGAAGGATCTGACCAAGAGGGCAGCAGAATTTACAACACATACAGCATATATGAAGGATAACACTAATATGTGTATTTGTCACCTTAATCACCTTAAGAAGAGTTTGGAGCTGCTGGAGGCGTGAGGGTGACTGCTCTCATTATTGAAACGTTTGCCATTTAATGAACATTGGTGGCTGGAACAGCACATGCATGGCTGACAATACGGAAAAGCAGAGTCGGAATATCCACTTTAAACTAACCCCATCGTTGAGGCGAGAGGCTGCAACAACTGCCCGAAGGGCGGGAAGCAAAGGTTACCTGGGATGTGCACTCTGAAGGAAGCTGGATGGGTTTCAGACTAACAGGGTGGTGATGAGGTCTTTGTGTTTTCTGTAATTTTCCCTGATTGAAATCTGAGTCTTCTCCACTGATTTAATTACGCCACACTGGGAACGTAAGTATGTCTGTTCCTCAACTCCTAGAAACTTTCTACCAGAGTTATCAGCATCTGTGCAGGTTTTGGTTAGTTCACCTAATTTTTTTTCCTGAGCAGGGCTGAAAAATGAAGTGTATGCTGATGTGGTACAGCCTGCAGTTCATCTACGCTCCACTAGAGGCTGGCTCCAGCGGTGAGTCAGTCCTCTTAGACTCCTATGTTAAAATGTCCAACTTTACAGCAGAAATAAACATGTTTACGGCCTGATACAGGAACTGTTTTGGTCTCTACGGATAGTTTCTTCCTTCATAACGACTCCACAGGGGGTGAATGTTTTTTATAACTCTTCCATTTTGACGTTATTAAGGCTTAAGGTTTGCTGTGTAGCTGTTGTGGTTCCAGCTGGAGCTGCTAGCTGCCTGCTTGGCTTCACCTCAGCTCAGTGGAGTCCCTGAATTGAAGCTATTGGAGCCTTCTGGAGCATTTTTAATGCAAATACCTGACCGATAATATGGTTGTTGTATGTGCACCCAGGAAGTCTCTGCTCCAGTTACGAGCAAATGAAATTCTAGGATTTTATTAGTTTGTCATTTAGTGTAAATTATTAGCAGGATTCGGGGTCGGTGATGCATCTGTGCAGTTTATGGATGCAGCTTGATTGCTTGCTTGCATTAGCTGATAACTTCCACCCTCTTGTCCAAATATGGTCACTTCCAGCTCCAAAAACAAAACAAAAAACAACTCAAGTTGGCAGAACTGAGACTTTAAAATGTGAGTGCAGTAACCAAAGGGTGACATCACGGTGGATGTGTTCCTGTTTTGTGAGCATTCAGCGTTCCTTCTTTGACAGTCTGAGGATTAAAAACCCTTTTTTTTAGGCCTCTAATGGTTACATCAACCACTTCAGAAACAGTCTCCATCGTCCGGTTGGTGCATTAGTAAAGTAGTCTGGAGGCACATCAGTCCCATTTTTTCTTAATAACAAGCCTCTCATAAAGCACAGAGTGGCGGGGCTGCGAGGAGGTCCGGGTTTGAAAAGCAGCACATCAAACAAAAGAAATGATACAGGAACTGAAGCCCTCCTTCTCCCACAGCTGCAACATCACTGTGGCTGCTGGCCTGACCTCTGTCATTGGTTTGTGAGTAATGACCTGATGGCACCACCTCCTCTGACTGATCTCTGACTCAGACTGGTTCCAGGACCACTGGCGAGGCCTCGCGCCTGGTGTTTTGTAGTATCGGGACAAAGAGGGTCTGCAGGCAGTTTGTAGAACCGGAAGCTGGAAGTGAGCAGAATACGTCCACTTTAATGTTCCAGCTCAGTGTTGACGGCCAAATCTGTTTAAAACAGTTTATTCTGTGTCTTGTGTGCTGCTCATTATGAAATCTAATCATCTTTTTTGTGTGTGTGCCTTTGAAGCGTGGGAACTGCATATATCAGTTTGTGTTCAAGAATTGTTTGACATGAAGTTTTTAACCAATTGGAACAAAATGAACTAAACAAAACTTTCTTTTTCTTCTGGCTCCTTTTAGGAGTCACCACAGCAGATCACCGTATCCCAGCATCCTCCTCTCTCACACCGACCCTCGGCATGTCCTCCTCCGCTACATCCATGAACCTCCTCTGAGGTCTTCTTCTTCTTTTCCTCCTGCCTGGCAGCTCCATGTTCAACATCCTTTGTCCAGTATATCCACAGTGGACTTTAAATCAGAGGCTCATAGGACAGTTTACCTGCACGCAGCCAAAACCTGCTGGACTGTGATTGGTTGATACTCCTTGGACGGTAAATGGACAAAAAACTAAACTGTAAAGCATCAAAGTCTTGCAATTAAATAAATCAATTAAATATGTCCAAAACATTGTAAATATTTGTTATTTTGTTAAGGAATGCTAGGGTGCAGTGAAGACAAACATATTTGGCCTTTGCATTTTTAAAGCAGCAGTTCTCAGGTAATTGCTCATGTACATATGTTGTTCAGCGTCCTGCAGTGTCAGTGTCTTGTGCCACTTTGTGTAATCCCCGACTGACTTCATGATGCAAAGTTTGGGACTCTGTGGGACTCAAACCATCTGCTGCAAAATGTCTTCCTCCTCTTGTGGTTGAAGACAGCTCTCCAACTCTGACAGGAACTAACTGAGAACATGAGTTCCTTCCCTGTTCACACGTATTAAAACGTGCCTCTCGGGTTGCATCTGAAGCAGAAGTTTGTCCTCTCGTTTTCGTCTCCCTGCAGCCTCTCGACTCCACTCTGAGGGGCGTTTCTCCGAGGTTTTCTGGATGCCGCCTGTTGTTCCTGAAGGTCAGATGGAGGTACAGACATGCTGATAATTAGCATGTAGCTCCTGGATCTGTTACAGAGACACTCTCCAGCACTGATAGCAGATCTTGATGATGTCCTTCATGATGAGCAGATACGTCCACGGTCATTCAGCCGATCCTCTTCAGATTTGGCAGGTGTGCTTCTGAGGACCTCATCAACCGCGGTGCTGAATCTCAGCTCATTTGCATAAATGGTTCTCGTATTTTGGCCAAAAGATGTTCTCCGCTAGAGTGACTGCTCCGCTGTGTGTGTAGGGGGAGGGGCTAACATGCACACACGGCTGTGTTTGTTTAGCTATCTTTGTGAGGACATTTAGTGACATCAGTGCATTCCTGGGTCTCTTTAACCTAAGTTTAATTATCTTAATTTTTTAATTTTTTTTTTGATAGCTGAAGACGTCAGGAACTCACCTGCACACTGATTGTTTGCAACAGAAAATCCAGAGAAAAATTTGCCGCGGGTCCTTCAAACTAGCTTCCACTGCTAAACTGGTGGACCCAAAGCGAACAAAAATGTGCATCCAAGCATGTGTTTTCATATCGGCGCCATGGCTGTTTGTAGAGTTCATCTGGCAGCGGCAGATACTGCAGTATTAGCTTTTCTTTGTTTGCAGCTTGTACACGGAGGATGTGGTGAGTGCAGAGTTCATAAAAATGCTTCGAACCTCATTATGCTGCTGGTGTTTTCAGCATTTCGGGAGAAAGTGCTCTGGTATTTAACCCCTATGTTACCACATCTTCCCTCCAAGTGCCAAACTTGCCCAAAGTTCACCCAATTCTACCCTTTAACCCTAAAACTAAGTCTTAACCTGTTTAGGGAACACCTGTGAATACAACAAAATAATGTGGGTTTCACCCTCCCTAAAGGAGAACTGCAGTAATTTAACTACAAAGTGTTTTGCTCACTGTGCCTGATTTGCCCACATCTGGGTTCTGAACATGCCGTCGTTTTGATGGAAATACCTGCCAGCTGCTCAGGCTGGATGTCAATCTACTGAAAAATAAATGCTTTCTGACAAAGTAAATATGTAAAGCAGCTCAGATGTAGAGCCCTTAAATATTCTGGTTATCAGGAAACATTAACATCTGCTGCCAGCACACAGATCTGAGATTAAATACTCTGCACTCACAGGGGACGATGGCACAGAGTAAAAGGCAGAACATCTGAGTTTATATTGTCATTCCGTCACATCTGTTCACATGAGGCGAAATGAGTTCAAAATTAACAATGAGAACATAAAAGCAGCAAAAACAAGGAATAATAAAACACATTTATAGTGTAAGTTAAATATAAATAAGTCAGTTCCCAAGTTTAAAAATAAAAAGTGTGTTGTGCTCACAGGTGGTTTCTCAGCCTGATGGATCCGGTTTCTGTAAAATTTGGTTAAAGACGAATGTTAATGATGCCAAACTTGAAATAATTCCTGGAATAAAACAAAACTCTGATGGTCCGAGAATGTCTCTCGAAGCCGTCTTTGTAGGGTTCTTGGAGACTCTGTGAGCAGTGGACTCAAAATGAGGTTCTTTTCTCCCCGTTTCCTGGAAAAGTCGACATTTAGGAGGTTTTCCCCGGCTGGCGGTGGTGGCCGTTGCTGTGGTAACAGGCTGCCTCACAGAGCTGAACCCACGCGGGCGGCCTCGGTGTTTGTCTCCCATGCAGGCCCGGCGGCTGGCGCTGAGCCCACATACCTTCCCTCAACTCTCAGAGGCCAGAGGATAATGGAGGAGGGGCGGGGACGCTGGTGGGCGCTTTAATTGGCACAGACAGTGATTATGTACAAGGTGAAGCCACTGAAGTTCCACCATTCAGCTCTCTGAACCCTGCTGCTCTCACTAATTCACTATTCCTCTGTTGTGTTTACGTGCATGCAAAGCAACTCTTTAGCTCCCATTTTTACCAGTATTTACCTCCGCTTAGTTAAAGTTCTTCCCAATAAATAAATAATATGAGCAGCCATGCTGCTCAGACTTTAAACATACACCAAAACTGGAAAAACACCTTTCAACAGCCTAGCAGAACACCGTGCATACACCTGCAGTCCTCACAGTATAAAGCATTGTGGGATCATAAATTATTGCCAATATTTCTCTCCCCCGGCTGTCAGATGACTGAACTGCTGTGTGCTCGGGCCGGTTTGTAGGAGTGGGTACAGCCAGTTTCTGATAAACAAGCAATTTTCAGCTTCCTGCACTCCTGCACAGAGATGGAGGTGCAGCAAAATTAGGCAAAAAACTACTGAGCCAAATTTCATTAAAGCTGGTGCAGAGGTGGGAAAAGGGGAATTCAAAGTGTTTTAGATTTGAAGGAGAAAAAAAAAGAATTGGGTAACTTAAAAAAAAAAAAAAAGGTTTTGTGTTCTCGGAGAGCACATATTACACCCAGGAAAAAATGAAAATTATATTTTTAATAAACTTAAAAATGAAATGTTTTCTGTCTTTAAATACATTTTGATTACAGTTGAAATATGCAGTTCCTCCAATGTCCACTTGAGGCTGCGTCCAGCAGTGAGTCAGGACCCACAGACACTGTAAACACGTTTACAGAATGATGCAAAAAACAAGTTTCAGTTTCTCCCCCACAATGACTGTATGGGGGGGGTACTTTGATTAACCAGGCCCGATAGCATTACCAGATAATTCATCCATATATGGTCACGTCCTTCAAATACAGATTCCAGAAACAAACAGGTGACATCACGGGGGTTATGTCCATCTTTTGTGTCCAGTCTTTGCTGTCGCACCATTTTGCATGATTTATATTTGAATCCTAAATGTTGCATTGCAGCTTTATCTAAATAAATTTGACCTTTTTGGCTAACTACATGAGAGCTCCCACAGGTCCTCTGAATATTTTAGGTTTTTCTTTGGTTACTTGAAGAAACTATTTCCGTGGAGCACGAGATCATCGCGTGCTCATCAGCATTTCACTTTTCCTCGGCACTGTGGAGGCTCGACACATATGAACTGATTAAAAATTCATCATAAAGAACGGCTTTGTGTGGAGTTAAAGGTTGTCTGTAAGCAGTGGTGGTGGAGACCAAAAACTGAGCTGAAAGAGGAAGCATTGGTCTCATCATCCGTGAGTAACTCCACCTCTAATCTCAGTCTGATTTTGTGGTGTCAAGCACATGGCAATCACTTATTGTTAGCTACATTTACAGTGCTTTGGGCTGTCTAGGCCACCAAACTACTCCTCCATTTGAATTCCTTTCCTTAAAAAAAACCCAGAACTCCTTGTGATGTCTCATTTTCAGTAGAGACTCTGACCCAGTTCCACAGCCGCTCGGTGGATTAAAACACGCTGATTTTCTGAGTGCTATTTATGCCTTCCTGAAGCTGGCGAAGAGTCGGCATAATCTCCACTGTTCAGCTCTGACAGGCTCATTTGTTCAGCCAGAGGCTCCATCAGGAAACAGTTTAGTGTCAGCCGGCTCTGCAGGACTGGATCTCATTTAAAGGAGATCCGACTGTGAGTCAGTCCGGCTGTCGGCATCTGGAGAAAACAGAGGAAAGATTATTGATCCGTGATCAATCATGTCTGATTCGAATCGGTTTAAAAGTGCAATCAGAGGTTTGTATTTTTCCTTTAGCTTGTATTTGCATTTATTTTGACCTCATTCTGTTCAGCTCGGGTCGGTTTCAGTTGGTTTTTAGGGAGTTTGCTTGTTTCGCTTTTTATCCATCCATTGTCTTCGGCTTATCCGAGGCCGGGTCGCGGGGGCAGGAGCCTAAGCAGAGAAGCCCAGACTTCCCTCTCTCCATCAGCCCATCAGGAGGTTTTGCTTTTTAAAACTTTTAAATGTTTGTGTAGATTTTTTTCATTTTTATTTTAGGTTTTGAATTATAACAGAAAAAAAACACAACAGAGGATATAAAATGAAAATATCTCAGTTCACTTTTATAGCATTTTACAGTAAAACTGACTGAATCCGATTCATGCTTAAATTTTGGGAGTTCTGGTAACTTATTTGGGCACTTGTAGTTCAAGCTCTGCCAAAACCAATGCAGCGTTGAAGAAAACTGTTGGAATCTGGACTAAAAGCATCTGACATCTTTTATTCCCGCCAGCTTTTGTGAAATTCAACTGTTATTACCGACAAACAGCGCTGAAGACGACACATTTTATTGGCAGTTGTTGTGTTAGTGCTCAGCCCACCACGCAGAGCCAATAGCAGAGGGGATAATTTTGTTTATAACCAAATTGTTCCAACTTTAACAAGAATTAAAGATGGGGGCGTGGCCTCTTTGACTCACAGGCGGATGGCGACCCAGGCGGCTGTAGCTGCTAGCTGCCTGCAGGGCTCCACCTCCCAGCTGGTACCTTCAACGCCTGAACCGAGTCCGGGGCCCAAAAACCCCTTTTCAGAACTCTGTGTTCTGCACCTGAACAGCTTATGGATGCAGCATGGTAACCAAGCATGCCAGCATTATGTAAGTGTTACTGGTCACTTCTTGGCTCACGCCTCAAACATGGCAGGAGCCAAAATCCTCACGCTGAGGCTTCAAATCTGCAGAAACCAATGGGTGACGTCAGAAATCTGCTGAGGTCCTGACACTAAACTGTATTTTTGGACATTTTGAAGACTGAACTAATGATTACACCAAGAAAATGATCTGCATCGTGATCAGATGATTGGGATTAAACTATTACACTCATAAAGGCAAAAAAACAAACATCAGATCTGATGCTCAGTTCAGCTGGAAATATATTTTTGTTTAAATACAGTAATTTTTGCACCTTTTGTTGTGAGATTTTGTTTTGTGTAGTTCTCCTTCATTTAAACATCAGTCTGACCTTCACCGGAGATCCCAATGAAGGAAAATGTTTGCAGCAATAGGGAAAAATAAGAGATCTGTTGACATTCAGGAAAAACTTCATTAAATATTTATTATCTTTAAAATTAAACTCTGGTGTTATTCTTTTTATTTTTAAAAATCTTATGCGCTCTTAGTTTGTAGTTTTCAGCAGATAAATGGGAGGAAATGGTGCTTTTTTTTCTTTGAAGTAAAAACTGAAGAAAAAAGGTTTCACAGCTCCTTTGTCATAAATGAGTTCCTCTGTGGCAGCCGAGTATTGATCGATCTATTGATCAGCATCTATACTGGGATGCCTCTGGAGGAGGAGGAGAACGCAGACACGTGGACAGATGGAAGACAAAAGAAAAGCAAAGGTCCACTTCCCATCTGCAGTCTTTGTGTGAGACGGAGCGTCTCCTCTTTTGTCCGTCACGTCTCTTAGTTTTCCTTTATTTCCTGATGAGATCAAAGAGAAGCTCCAAAGATCCAAATTCAGCTTTTTTGCCATTTAGTTCGGCTCTGATCTGGAGATGAAGGCAAGGAAAGCAAAACGCTCCCTCCTCCTATGACTCAGTGTGTTTAGAGATGCTTTAAAATGAAAGATGTTTATCACAGCACACTGAGAAATTCTGAAGGTTTTTTGCTCCAAGTGTTTCCGTCCAAGAAAGGAGGCGTGGGCGCCGGGATATTGAAACAGATTAGAGCAATAAAAGACTCTGTGGGGGTGAAACAAACTGAAGGTCAGCTCTAAACGCTGTGACCAACGAGCTTTAAATCTCTGATGTCTGTGGTCTTTAAACCAGAAACTGCTTTCATGGCCATCATCAAGCGTGAGAGCACCTTCACAGGAAAGAAGATGATTTTAGAGGAAACAAAAACCTGAAGGAGCTCACATCGAGAGGCTTTAAATAATATTTTGTCTGCTGTCATTTATTAACAACACACTTGTGACCAGAAAAAATGAAAGGAAAAAGAGAAGCTCAAGTTTAAATCCAGTTAAAAGGTGGTTTACTTCTTGATTGGAACTAATGATGATGATGATGTGTTGACTTCATCAAGTGATGTTCTTCAGCTCGCACCGGCGTGGTCTACAGGTATGAGAACCTCCAAGAATGAGACCAGGAGTGGGTGCTGTCCCATCTCCAAGATGGGGTGGAGTTGCTGCCTCGTGAGGTGAAAGTATCCCGGGGTCTGATCCGTGAGGGGAGTGGGGAGCAGGAGGTCCACAGATGGATTGGTCTTAGAAAGTTATGGCCACGAGCTGTGATTAGTGGTCACAGGAACAAGATCACGGATGTACGTGGTGGAAAGGGACTTCCTGTGAAGGGTGTTGGGGCTCTTCCTGAGGCCCAGTCCACCTGTATTTTGGTAAAGGAGCTTTTTTCCTCCTGCATTTTGGCCGTTCATCCAAACAATGTTAGAGAAACTCCTCTGAGGTTGAAACTCTAAAAACAACGTCAAAGGTGTTTGCCTTTATTACGGTTTTTGACGTCACACCTCCGATTGTTTGCTTCTTTTTGGTTGGGGCTGTATTGCCACCTGCTGCTCCGGCATGCCCTCGACTTTCTCACGTTTTCAGGTGGATGGAGACATTTATTTATGTAAAAAGTGATTTAAAACTGGTAATACTTTGCGGTGGTTAGTTTGTGATATTACTCTGTTTATTTACTGCTCTCTGAAGTTTGTGTCCCAGTGGGTCACATATTGGCACTTTTCTAATGACTGGGTACCATTAGAAACGTAAAGCCAACAGTCTGAGTTGTTTATGTTTTTTAAATAAAAGTTTCAAGGAAATAAATCAAAATACAAGAGAAAGTGATCTAAGTAAAGATTTAAGAGATTGAAACAGAAAAAAATGGCCTGTAAACTGTTGATATCCTGCGTTGCTGCAGTATAAAGCCTGTTCCTCCCATAAACAGATGTTTTTATGACTAAATGTGAATTAATCAGTTACTTTTCAGTTTATAAATGTGCTCAAAAGGACTGGTAACATCTAAGACAGAACATTACTTGCTTTTATCATCGTTATAATTTTTTGTTTAAAAAAAATGAAAATGGGTCAGTAGATATTTTTATTTTCTGACTGTTCCCATCCTTTTTAGTGTCAGACCTTTCCAGTTTTGCTGCCGTGTTTTCATTGGGATTATTACATTTCTTTCTCCTGTCTGGATTTTATTTTTACAGTTGAACACACTCAGACAAAGAGGGGAGACTTCAGAAAGAAATATTTATGAGTCTCAAGGGGTTAAAAGTCTGCAGGAAAAACACAACTCGCATACCAAACCAATGAGACGGAGCCCCACGGTGAGTGCTGTAATCCAGAGCAGAAAGGCGGGCCAGCGTTGGACTGAAGGACACCAAACAATGAAATACACAAAGTCTGTGCTCACATAAAGATCTCAGAGGCTGAAATGTTCAAAACAAACAAAAACAGTGTCTAAATCTAAAATTTCAGCTGCTTTAAGATACCCGACACTCAGTTTAACTCTCTCGTAAGTGTCTGAATGCGATAAGCCAGATGGAAATGTTGCTGTTTGAGTATCAGCTCATCATTTAAACTAAAACTGCAGTTTTTTTATCCCCAAAAAGGGAGCCAGAGTGTTTAAATCTGAACACATATTTACACGTCAGTGCTGGCAAACGTTATCCCGCTCTTTCCAAGCACAGTGAAGAGAAAAACACATGGAAAACAAAATCCACTCATATTTATGGTAAAACCATAAACTGGATATATAAAAAAATAAAAGGATGTGTTACTCGTCACATTACACATTACTTGTCAGTAATGCTAAACACGTTAGCTAACCAGCCTACTTTAATTAGTGCACATAGGTGGATGTATATCAGCTAAACGGGTAAAACTACATCAAGTTATCCAAATGGTTCTTTAATCATTCAGACTATGAGACACGGTGTGAACAAAGTGTCGTTCCTCAGGTCTCAGTATAGGTCAAACACAGGTTTAGAGTAATAAATGAAATAAAAAAAAGTGAATCAGTCTCCATGGACTGGATAGGCGTAGCCACTCTGAGATCACCCACTGATTTTGGACTCGTTTTGGAGCCTCGGTGTTAGCATAATTGATATTAGGCCAAGAGGGTGGAGTGCTGGGTCATCTGCTAATGCTAACTAGCTTGGCTAGCAAGCATAGACTGTATGTGTACAAAGCACAAACACATACCTGCTGAGTTTAAAACCATAAAGCACAGACTGTTTGGGTTTTTAATACAATTAACCACAAAGCAGATAAATAATAAATGACTGTGATTCACTTTAGCTAAAACTTAATAGATAATATAAAAGATCCCATATATGAAAAAAAGCAGTTTTCAAATAAAACAGTGGCTTAAAGCCAGTTTGTTTTTTTCTTACTTTCCAGAGTAGATTTACACATTTCATTTTAGTTTTCATTGGTTTCAGTGTGGTGTTATTAAATTATTATAATTTTAAAATAATTTGTCAGTGGAGAAGTTGATGTTTAGGGTATTATAAAAACACTTGACTCACAGTTGTATTCAGTTATTCAAGAGTAAAATAAAAATAGTAAAATAAAACCTTTTTTTGTATATTTCAGTTAATTGAAATATTATTTCACACACCGGATTGGTTTAAAATAATTCCACAGCCTTGTTAACGCGTCTCATTGTGACGTCACTTCCATGAGTTAAACCCTGTGTGTTAGAGGTCGAACCTGCATGTCTTCAGTGACAAAAACACACACTGAGGATAACAATGGTCCTGCAGCAGACTCAGGAATGTCTTCCTTTCCTCTTCAGTGTGAATGTTTGCTCTCAGGATGTTTTTTTTTTTTTTTAACATGTCGAGTTTTAAAGTCCTGCAGAAGTGTGTATATGTTCTTGTATTACTCATGTTGTGGGGACACTCTCTTTAATCACTCACAACACAGAGACCTGCCTTGGATTAGGCAGCATAAAGCTGGTCCTGATAACATAAACTAGAAAATTTGAGAGCAAGCATTTAAGTTTAGACTCAAAGCCAATAGCTGGAGATTACAAATGTTTAAGAATTAATATGAAAAAAGGGGGGGAAACGAACAAAAAAACTTTTATTGGATGACAAACCCAGATAGAGAAACTGAAAGAGCAAATCGATCAGAGTAGAAAACTGGTTAGTGTTTCTACTCCAAAACAAAAGCTCCTATACAGGGTTAACCTCTACAAGATCTCTGGCTCCATCTAGTGGTCAGTTTAAAGAATCACAGTAAGTTTAGAAAAACATCTATGGAGTTTTTTTGGCAGCATAGTGGTGCAGTGCTCTCTCTCTCTCTCTCTCTCTGTGGAGTTTGCATGTTTTCCCCGTGTCTGCGTGGGTTTCCTCCCACAGCCCAAAAACATGCACTTTCTGGGGTTAGGCTAATTGGCTGCTCTAAATTGCCCATAGGTGTGAATGCAAGTGTGAATGGTCTGTGTTGGCCCTGCGGCAGGCTGGCGACCTTTACAGGGCCCTGCCTCTCGCCCTCTGTCAGCTGGGATAGGTTCCAGCCCCCCCAACCCTGAACAGGATATGCGGAAGTGAATGGATGGATGAAGTTTATTATTACCATTTAGCTTCATCTTAGTGAAATATCTGTTTTATATGTATTTTAACTTTAAAATTAAATAATCTGATCTAATTTAAACTCAAAAAATGGGGAAAAAAAACAAACGCATGATGATGTCTTAGATTTTAGATTTTTTTTTAGATTTGTATTCTTATCTCATGTCTATACTTTTAATGTGAAATTTAATAATATAATTTTTCTTAATTAAAATTATTTTTTAAAAACAAAAAATTAAAACCGACATATCTGAAATATTAAAAATTTTCCCAGGAAATTCGGTTTTAAAATTACAATTTCTCATTAAGCCTAGACCAGCTGTCACAAGGCGAGGGGGGTGGGATACACTCGTTTTCTCAATTCTTTTTATTTCGGTTGTGGCAAAATTACATAATGTTTCTACTGTCTGGCAGGACAGGACAACTAGTCTGTAAAAT
>VUQJ01003009.1:19205-40051 GCA_015108635.1 Andinoacara biseriatus | reverse complement strand
TCCTTGGAGCCGATGGGAGGAAGCAGGTTATGATCGCACAGAAACTGAAGAGGAAACTGAACCAGGAAGCCGCGGATCTTCTTCAGCTCCTCCTGAGCCCGAGCCGGGTCCTCTTTGTCCAGGCCCGATTTGGCCAGGTAGCCCTCCAGCTCCAGTATGCTGCGGACATCGCTGGACGGCAGACAGCGGAAAACCTGGAGGAGAGAAACAGCGTCAGGAATTCTCTGCCAGCTCAGCCAGGAAAAGGTTCAGTTTTAGAGCCACAGAAACACTCGCAGCTTTATTACTGACCACATATCTTCAGTATTCCTCTGTGACTGACAGCAAAGATCAGCTTCAACGTCACTGATATGCCTTCAATAAAGTTTTCATTACACATGAATTTGTCCAGTAAATGGAGGAAAGTTCAGATTTAAAGGTATTAAATTTCCTATCAAATAAAAAAGTGCAAAAAAAAACTAAAGAAAAGAAAAACTTGATGAATCTGATTCGTATTTTTTTTTTTGTAAAAAAGACACTGACAGTCTGTGCACCATCTCACCTTCTGGTAGATGGAGGCGTTGCGAGCGCTCGTGGTCATCCAGACCTCCTTGTAGAACTGATCACTGATCGGATCGGAAACATTGATGGAGGGATCCGTGTGAGCGCCGAGGATCATCCTGAAGGACACAAAGAAACACAAAAAATACAACAACAGCAACAAACCTGCTTTAATAACTCAATGACCTGAAACACAAATGATAAATACCAGCATAAAACCAGCATACAGGCAGCTCCATTACATTTAAAAATGCCTCCAATCCCAGTTACTGCAGTCTGGAAGTGTCCACAAACTTATGGACATAACTGTGAATCCTCCTGCTGACCCTCAGTGGAGAGACCGCACGGATGTTTGCATCGTTCTTTTTATTAGTTAAACAGCACGTTATGGCTGGATTAGCACGGTGAGGTGGGGTGGATACAGTTTAGAGATGATCCAGATGTGGATCTGGTCTAAGCCAAAATTGGAATTCTGCATCACAGCTTCTCAAGTACATATCAAATTATACTAAGATGAATCTGGATTCAGACATCTTTATGGATGCAGAGACTACTCCTCTTTCCTTTCCCCCCACAATCTAAAAGTGAGCACGACGAGGGTCGTTTAAAAATTCTCATTTCATACTCGCCATTTCTATCAAATTGGTTTTATAATGTGAAGCTTTGGATGAAGTGTGAGGACTGTTCAGAGGAGTTTACTTGAAGCACTCGAGGCGGAGCTGCAGGGCGTATTTTCCTGCCTTGTACGGCTGCCCATCCATCACCGAGTCCACCGTCTCCGAGTCCTCCACGATCACCGCCACCTCGCTGTCCCTCTTTCCCAGCATGCTCCGGTCGTTGATGTTGGCAGAACCTGCAGCGACACAGAGGATCAAAGCAGGTGTCAGAGGACAGGAGACACCAGCAGGAGGCGCTGCAGCACTGGAATTCAGACTGCGTTTAGCTTTCAGACTGTTGGCGTCTCTCTCACAGCCGGTCAGAGGTTTCTTCCTGCTTTCATGTCACTTTAAGGTCCGAAACATAAAACCTGCTGCTAAACAAAGAAACTGCAAAAATACTGAAAGTCTTAATTCTTCTCTGCACATGTAAATTTGACAAATTCAGTTTGTTTGTTTTTTTTCTGTCATGTCTGGCAGTTTTGCAATCAGAATGAGGATCTGAATGCTGTTGAATGTTGTATCAAACATATTTACTTTACAAGAAGAGCTCTATAAGTTGTCTACAGGCTGTTCTTGTTAATGTTTGAATTTTTATTTTATTTATTCATGCCAGATCTGACAGGCAGGAAGGAAGGAAAGAGAAATAGAAGGAAAAAAGAAATAAAAAGAGAAGGAGAACAAGAAAGATATGTATGCATACATACACATTCATTCATATATATATATATATAGGGAGGGACCCAGCCGGGAGACGGATGCCCCCGGGCACCAGGGCCCCAAACCCACATCCCGACCCCCGCAAAGGGGGGCCAACACCCACCACCCCGGGCACCTCAGCCCCACACCCAAAGACCACAATAGCATCCATCCACGCCCCCAACACCCCCATACAGGGTCCGCACACAGACATCACAGAACGGCAGCCACAGACCTCTAGTTCAAGAGCCATCAGATACCCGAAGCCCCCCGGCCCGCCCCAGCCACCTGCCAGGTCCACGATGAGACCAGACTACAGCCGATCACCTCCACTAAATGATGGAATTAATCAGTGGGGACCAGAGATAAAAACAAATTCAGTTTTTAAAATCAAAGTTGTTAAAGAGCAAAAAAGCAGAAACAAAAGATTTTAGTGGTGAGATCTGATTCAGGCTTTAAGGAACCTGTGTGTGTGTGTGTGTGTGTGTGTGTGTGTGTGTGTGTGTGTGTGTGTGTGTGTGTGTGTGTGTGTGTCTCATCAGCAGGTATTAAGACACTAATGGATCATCACTATCATCACTGCGGTTTGGAGATGATTCATAGAAAAAAGCTTTTATGATGAAGCTGAGAAGAAACTGGAAGAAGTCCTGCTGCCTCCTGTTTGATACTCTGTGGCTGTTTTTAACCATCACTTCCACTTTGCCACAGTCACACAATTTTCACAATTTTGATGTCGCCACATTGTCACCAGCACATCCGATGACGCTCAGATCATCCATCCGCTGAACTCTGAGGGTGAAACTCAATCAGTGCCCCCCGCCTGACCCCGCCTGACCCCAGGTCATTTCAAGCGCCTCAAACTCTGAAAATATTCACAATATGAAGGTAAAACTTTTGCACAGGTTCGTAAAGTATTGTACAAAAATAACTGAAGAAATGAGCTGGATGATCTCATAACATCTTAGAATCAAACACGCTGACGAGTCAAAATCAAGTATTAATTCAAACTTTTAGTATAAAAATAAGAAACTGTTTTCTGCCCTTTGCAGCTGTAAAGTCATGATATACTAACAGTGTTCAAAAAAAAGCTTCAACTATGTTGTTTATTGGGATTGAGGAAATTTAGATGATCCTGTATAAGAAATAAACTGTGTCTCTGAACATCTGAAGTCCTCTTTACTCTCCAAGACTGAAACCTTCTCGCTCTGCAGCTCCTTGCTGCACGTTCAGGCTGCCAGTTCAAAGCGCTCACCTATAATGACGGTGTTGTCGTCCGCGATGAGCATCTTGCTGTGGACGTAGATGAGCTCAGTGACCAGCTTCCCCTCCAGCTCAGCGTGAGTCCTCAGGCCACCGATGGAGATGTAGTTTATCCAGTTATCTCCCACTGGAAGCAAACAGCCCACAGTTACAATCACGGCTCCTTCCCACCATCACTCAGTGCTTATTAGTCCTCTCGTTAATGTTGTACCATAAAGCTGTGAGCTGGTGCTGTATAAATGAAACTGAAGTTAACAAACTGCAGGCAAACTGAAACTTTCTGTGTCTCAGAACATGCTCAGGTAAGTGGCAAAGCTCCAAAGATTGAAGTTTTCATGCAGCTGCTGTCGTCCATTCAAACAGGAGCTGATGCTCCTGCACAGAGCTGCTCTGTGACTCCTTCATTAGCCGCGGCGCTGCAGGAAGCTCCCACTTACTCTCTTTCTTGAGCTGCGATATGATGGAGCAGTCTCCTCTGTTCATGGTCCTGCAGGCAGAGACAGAGAGGCATGAGCAGCAGAGCACATTCCTCACGAGGGTGTGTGTGTGTGTGTGTGTGTGTGTGTGTGTCTGTATGGGAGGAGCAGCGTGTTTACTCAAGAATGCAGGTGAGACAATAGAGGCCTCAAAAAGAATGACGCACACACACACACCTGTAGTTGAAGTGCATGACCGCCTGGATGGCGCTGCCTCCTCCCGTGTTGATGTCTCCTTCAAAGCCCGGCAGCAGCGGCGTCACCACGTAAACACGATACTTTTTACCGTCCCTGAAAACACAGAAAATTATTGATATGATAAAGCAAATTCTTTATATAATATTGATTTAACAGGTGCAAAAATGAGCAAACAGCCACCAACTGAAACTGCACCACATGTGATGCTCACATTGAGGCCAGAGAACTGAAGCATTTCCAGCCAATCACACTTGACGTGGTTACTTTGTAGTTTGTGGTGATCTCTAATTCTGCAGCTCATCTCTTTATTTGACTTTAAAGTGGATCTACTGTCAGCAAAGTTTCTAATAATGAGGTCGGTGTGTTTGATTCTGTGCGCTAAACAGTTTCAGGCAGTTTTTTCTACATTGGGCTCTGTATGATGTCACAGAAGGCAGCTGTCATTAACATGATCATCACAGAAGCCCTGCCTAGTTCTGTTTACGGGGGGCAGCCAATCAGAAGAAACCTGGCTTAAAGGGGGTGGAGCTAAAACAGCTGGTTTCAGACAGAATGAACTGAGGGGCTGCACCCAGGCCCTGTATGAGATAAAGAAGGAAATAAAATAAAATTTTATATTTCTTCAAAGGTTGAACATTTATACACTGAAGCTCCAGAGAAATCAGCCCCGTGTGTGTCCATCAAAGTGTTTTAACTCTAAACACACACACAGCAGCCACACAAACAAGGTGTGCGTGTGTTTAGTGTGTGTGTGTGTTACCTGTACGCTTGGAGGATGCGCTCTGCAATCGTGTCTCCTATCTTATTGAAAACATGTCTGTTGTCGGAGCAGCTGATGAAGAACTGATTCTGGAGGAGAAATCAAACACTCCTTAATTAACGAGCAAAAACAATCAGATATTTTACACACGGGTCATAAAAATGTCGTGCAGAGTGAGAAACAGTTTTTAAACTGCAGTGAATGGATATCAGAGCCTCGGATACGCAGTCCTAATGTGAGGCTTTAACTGTGAATTTCTTCTAATTTTATGGTCTTTTTTTTTTGCTTCTCCTGCAGGATGGTTAAATCTTTAAAAATGAGCACCTCTATGTAGATGAAGTGCTGGCTGTTCTTGATGACGTGGACGTAGGCGTTGTGAATGGACTCCTCGTGGTATTTGATGCCAGCGGACCAATCAGAGGCTGAGCGCAGGATCTGAGGAAATGATTGACAGGAATGAGTGACTGCACTCGGAGGACAGAGAGGATTTATTCCAGCTGCCTGCTAAATGCTACTTTCATTATCAGCTAGTTTTTCCCATCTCTGATATTTTAACTGCTCCCTTCTGTTGTGGGTTAACAAATGAATCACAAATTTAAAACTTTTCCCATTATTTTGTCTGTGTTTGTATTCCTGTGTTACGGGAACCTTATAATTGCATCTCTGCTTGTTCTAGATGATGAAGCTCTGCTGGTTTCATGTGAGCGTGACCTTCAGCAGGCGCTGGGTCGGTTTGTGGTTGATCGTGAAGCAGCCGGGATGAGAGTCTCCGAGTGGATTTCCCCCTCTGGGATGGGAAGAGTTCAAGAAGCTGTTCACAAGCAATGACTAGCTGAGCTCTCGAGGTACCGGCTGATCAACATTCCAGCCCTGAGCTAAAGTCAGGACCAAAACACAAGGTCGTGGGTGTGAGTGACTGAAGTGAATTTCCTCCACTGGGTATCTGGCTTCAGCTCAGACATCCCAGCTGGGAACAGAGACACTGAGGTAGCTCAGGCATCTACTCGGGATGTCTCCGATTGGGGATTTTGCAGGTACACCAACTGGGATGAGATCCCAGCGTAGACCCAGAAGACACTGGAAAGATTACTGGACTCGTTTGGCCTGGAAGCACCTCAGGACCCCCAGGAAGAACTGGTAAACACTCCTGGGTACACGGGACTTCAGAATACCCTGCTCAGCTTACTGGTGCTGGGACCCAAAGGCTGATGGGGTAAAAATGAAGGGATGGATGTTTCACAGTATCAAGCACACAAAACTAAAGTTTGTTTTGGGCTTTACTGTTTATGGGAACAACAGAATCTGGAGATACTGCAGAGCAAATGTGTCAATAGTGGCTCCACTTTAAATTAAATCTAATCAAGTCTGACTCTAAGAAACAGATAATCCAGTAATCTGGATTTTACACAAAAAACCACATCATAAAATATGTTATATAAATACTAATACCTGTAGTTTAAAAAGCAAAAATACCCACAGTACTACCCACAGTACTAACCTGTACTTTGGTGGGGATGCTGTTGGGAACTTGGTGTCGCTGTTCTCCAGCAGTGGTGTGAGACTTGGGCAGCAGATACGGGTACGACAGCGAGCGGTACTTTGGCTTCACGAGCTGGTGATGCAGCAGAAAAGAGCTCAGATCAGCATTTCCTCCTATACTCACAGAGCACAAGTGGTTCAGTCCAAGCAGCAGCAGCAGCGTGACCTCTGACCTTGGTGAAATTCCACCGCTGGATGAAGTGTCTGGCCACATCCCGAGCCGCTTTCCCATGAACCACCGAGGCGATGTCATGCCAAGGCATTCTGGGAGTTTTATGTCTGTCTATGAAATCTGAAGCAGGAGAAACAAGAAGTTGAGACACGAAGAAGAGCGCCTCCATCGACGCCGCGACCACCAGCGCAGTGCTTACCATCGAAAGGTTTGTCCAGCTGAATCCAGTCCTTGTGCACAAAGTTGCAGTAGTCTTTGCCGTGCCAGAACCGCGTGTTTCCAAACAACTCTCCGACCCCCGCAGGCTGACTCTGCACTGGGTTACTGCCTAAAAACATTAATATTGATCCATATTATTTATCATCAAAAGAAGACAATCTCAGTTTAAGGATTTGTCCGTAAGGTGAATCAAACCCTCCATGACGTGATCAGGAACTGAGCACTGAGCTCACAGATGAAGGAGGGTTTCCTACAAACTTCCATACAATTGGATGCATTTTTGCAGACAGAGGAGTCGCCCTCTGCTGGCCATTCAAAAGAACGCAGATTTAAGGTCCGCTGCGTTAAACCCCGACCAATCATAGAGACAGGGGTGTGCTGAAATCCCCATTACCTCACTGCACACCTGTGGCAGCTCATTCATTTGAAATATGGTGCGATCTGCATCTGACAGGGTCACATGTCTCACACACCAACCAACACGAAATTAAATGCACATCACAGCACGCAGCACACATGCACCAAGTATAAAAGACAGATGTGGAAGCCTCGAGCTGAGGAGCAGCGAGCTGGGAGCAATCACAGCCGCAAAGCACGAAACGATTTATTGTCCTTATCGACACAAACAGGATCATAATTTACAAATCAACATCACATTCGATTTAACAAGTAATAAATCAATAGACACACACACACACACACACACACACAGGCTTCAGCTTTCAGTTCAGCATCGACTCACAGCAGTCAGCTCAGCGACGATGAGCTTTGTCAGACATGAATTTCCCTCTGGGATCAATAAAGTTATTCTTATTGGTGGGTCAAACTGCACAGTGAGGTCCATCTTTTACACAGTCTGTGGTTGCGTAATGTTAAAAAAAACCATGTCCTTCAACCAGCAAATTACAGCAATGGCTTCCTCGCCTGAACCTGCTCCTGCTGGTCCCAATTAAACAGCTGGATGTTTCAGGGTGATGAGAGCACATCTGAGCTGTTACAATATTTTATGATATTTCAAAGCTACGAATGGTTTGGACTTTATTTCTTTATTTCTGGGACTCAGGAAATGCTGTTTACAGCAGTTTTCTCAAAGAGCCATGGCGACTCCGACAGGGATGCAGCGGTGTTTGGAAATGCTTGGACGGCACTTTTAAAGATATGAACCAGCAGCTGGAAGGAGGACGGCTCGTAAACACTCGCTCTGTTTACACCACGCTCAGCCTGCCGAGCTTCACTTCAAAAAGATATTCACACTGTGGACGCTGCAAAATGTGCACACAAAGAGACGAAGCTGCAGCCTCACGTCGATCTGCGATTCTTCACGGCCGTCACAGCAGCGGGATAAACACAGCTGAGCCTGGCAAACACACAAACCTGCAAAAACCTGCAGCAGCTGTTTTACTGCAGAAACGAGACGTTCAGAAACGTGTTTGCTCCAAAAAAGGAAATAAAGAGAGGGAAGCTGATTACAGGCTGCAGCGTGTCATTAGAGGGAAAATCAGAAAACAGGCCTCAGTCACACTGAACTCAGAGTTATTTAAGAGAAGTTTGTCTGACTCGTTTTCATTAAACTCACAAATACACATCTGCAACCTCCCGGTGGCTTTTTTCCCTTCGGTCACCATTTCTGAATGTAATTACTGTGTTAGCAGCTCACCGACTGCAAAGCACCGAATCAGCGGATGTGCTGCTGCTCCGGCTTCTTCGTCTTCTTCTGGACTCGCAGAAACATTCCATCAAAAATGTGCTGCGACTTTTGGCAGTGATTTGTTGTTTTTTGATGAAATCAGTGCCAAAAAAACCCCCATTAAAATGAACAGGAAATCCTCTCAGAGAGTAAACAAGCCAGTAAATGAGCCTCAGATCTCTGGCATCTGTTACCATAGAAACATCATTTAAAGTGTGAACGGGTCACAAATGAGTGAATGAGTGTTTTCATATCCTGAGCATTTCTTTTACAGCTGCAGTTTAAGTTTTCACTCCGGTGATGATCCACTCTGAGCTGCCATCCTGGGAGATTATTCCTGGAGCTCTCTCATTGGTTCATGGCCAGATCTTTCTCTCCACGTGCTCAAATTAGACATCAAAATCCGGCATTTCTGTCTTCTTCCATCTGATGTTTGGAGTGCAGAGGTTCCTCCAGAGTTCCTATAGAGGCGTTTTCTGTGTGTGAAGCTTTTAAACATGACAATGTAACACAGCTGTTATTGATCATATGAACAGCATCATTAAGGCCACACTTTATTCTCATTCACATTAAACAGCGCTGCATCCTGAAGAGCTTCTGCAGGCTCTTCATATATCCTGTTACTGCAGCTCTTATTGGCTACCGGGCCTGCAGCGGAGGCATCGGCACGCTCACGCTTCTGCTGTTTGTTTCTGCTCAGGTCCACACGGTGCAGTTTAATAAAAAACAAAAGCTGAGACTGACCTTTGACAAAGAGAATCAAAGGCCAGTCAGTCACACTCAGAACCACAGCAAAGCATGCTGGGAAACAGGAAGCAGGCGGGCAGGCGGCCACCCCGCTTCCAAACTCACCAGCCTGGCACAGGCTGAGCGGGACGCCCGTTCTCGGCTCCGAGAGCCCGCCGGGGATCAGAGCCTGATGGCTGTTGATGCTGTCAGACCAACCTGAACACGGCGCCCAGAAAACACATGAAAGCAGATTCTCCAAACTGGGAGTTTCCTGGTTTCCACAGTTCCTTCCTTCTAGTATGAACGCGTGTGTTCTCGTTAATTTCCATAATTAAAGGTTAATTTCCAAAATAAAGGTTAATTTCAGCTGGTAACCTCATTATTGATCAACTGATCAATAAAGTGCAGGACTGAAGACCAGAGCAGACAAGCACCAACATCAACCGCCATCCCAGAAAACAGAAGAAAATATTCAATTAAGGAAAAGTAGAAAATAAAAAACAAAGCTAAATTGATAAAAAAAATAACACATTTTATTGTTTTTCTTTATTGTCTTTTTTAAACTAATTTTATTTATTTTTTGGACCTTTTTTGGGGGACGATGGATGTTTTAGCTCAGCACCTGATAATTTCAGAGCAGCTTTTTCCAACCTCACTTTTTTCTGTCATCATTTTTAATACTGCGTAAAAACACAAAATGGGATTTTTGTGCACAAATTGCACCTAAAGAAGATCCTTTTATACCTCTCTTTCTATTAATCTTTTTAACAGCACCGCATCTGCACTTTTATGAACCCTACAGAGGGAGGACAAATTACACGTGTCTTATTAAAACAAAAGGAAGAAAAAAATAATGTTACTGTTTTGAAGATTTAAGTGCAGCTCCCACCAGTAATTTTGCAGAGAGAGACGGTGTGTATCTAAAAGCTTTGAGGAGTTAAAATGAAAGATGCTAATTTCAAATTTATTTCTTTGCCAGTGCTGTTAGTCTCCTTTCACGTATCCTCATACACTCTGAAATAAAACATTAATCTGGTGCACTGACTTTTCTTGGACTCACTCTCTTCAGTCTCCAGGTCACTGTCACTGTCCTGGTGGGCCAGCCCGTGTTTCTGCAGGTGCCTCTTGATGCTCATCCTGGTCCTCTTCAACCTCCCGTGACTCTTCAGCCTGGGCTGGTCCATCGAGTCCGTCACCGTAAAGATGCCCTTCCCGTTGCCCTGGGAAACAGCGCCACTGCCGTTGGCTGGAGCAGCCATGCTGGAAGGAGCAGCTGCAGCCTGACAGTAATAAACACAGGCCGCGTAAGGTCGTCTGAGCTTTCAGTGTAACCTTTGTAATCTCTGTTTTCGTCTTTGATATCATTCATTTTAAGTTTTAAATCTTAAGCCGTGCAGCTGATGGAGAGCTTGGTTAGGAGATGACCAACAGAATTAGATCACAGGATCAGCAGCATAAAAGTGAAAGTTAGCATTTGTGACATTTTCTCAAGCTATAAAATGAAATCGAGTGGCCCCAGGATCAATCCCTGGGGAACACCTTTTTTGATTCTTGAATCAGGACAAAATGAGACTAACTTGAAGAACTGACCTGCTCCAAACTGGAGAGCGTCACACTGCCGACGTCCGTGAGCCGGTGTTCTCTGTCGTCCCAGCGCCCGTACGCCAGGTCGATCCCACCCACAAAAGCCACCGACTGATCAATGACAATGATCTTCTCGTGATGCGCCCACAGGTACACGGCGGAGGAGACGTGGTCTGGGTGACGCATCACCTGGTGAACAAAATGTCCCAACATTTAGACAGGAAACAACGTTTCAGCCATTTGTAACCTGTAGAAACCTCCAGCGGCGTACTTGCCTTGATGTTGCTGTGGAGGCGCAGCAGCGTTCTCTTGCTGTATCCTGAGTTGATGCCCAGCGCCAACTCCACCTCTTTGTAGAGCATCACGAAGATACGCACTCCTTGTTGCTGTGGAGGGGGGCACGGGACAAACTCATGGCCTTTAATTTACCTTCGGTCCGCTATCGAAATCAATGTGGTGGCTGTATTTTCATTATAAAGACAGCAAAAGTTTCCTTCTCACCGCTTTCCGTTTCAATATGCAGTCGAGACGCCACCGATTTCCTTCAACGACCGGCCTCTTCAGGAAGATCTCCGGACTCAACCTGTGGGACAAAAACAAGTTTTTTTCCCCCATCGCCTCATTTCTTTATCCTCCTCTGTTCCTCTTACCTTCCTTCTTCCTTTCCTTCCACTCATTCATCTTTCTCATCATTTTTTCTATTCCTCCCTTCCTAATTTGCTTCATTCCTAGTTTCCCTTCCTTCCTTTCCTTACCTTTTCTATTCCACCCTTTTCCTCTTTAGCTGATCCAAAGTATGAAAATCCCAGAAAACTAAAAAATAAATAACAGCAGCCATTTTTAACTCCCCCGTCTGAATACTCGAGTACAGGTTTATTTACCACTACTTTTATTTATCTAAGTAATACGCAGTATTTTAGTGTAACATTAAGACTATTTTACTCAATTAAAAAACATAAAAAAACTTCTTCCATCAGAAAGTGAGACACACACTCATTTGATTGTGGGTGTGGGTGTGGGTGTGTGTGTGTGTGTGTGTGTGTGTGTGTCAGAACGCACTGAGTGCATGTGGCGGTCACCTCCAAGAGAGGTTTTCTGGTCAAATAGATCAGTTACAGTCCGACTACTGTTACACACACACACACACACACACTCCTCTCTGTGAGCTGAACACTCACCACCAGTCTGTGATGAAGATTTCCTCTCTGGCTTCCTCGAGAGCGTTGGCCACATCCTCCATGTAAGTTTTCCCGTTCACATACCTTCAAAAGAGCCACAAACATTTTATTTTTGTAACTGGAACAAAATGTGCAAAGAAAATACTCCATTTTCTATTTTTTCATATTAAACACACAAAAAAAAGAAACCCAAAACAAGACAAATGCATTTTTCCTACTTTGAAGAACAACACTGAAGGCATCAAAACTTTTCAAAACACGTACAAACGGCTTCGACCTCTCTGCATTCTTTCAGCCAGCTGCACGAGCTCGTCAGCTGGATGCTTTTATTTTGAAGGTGCGTCCACATAAGCTGAGCAGCTATTGGACGTTTTTCTTTTGTTCTGCACTCCAACTCATCCCAGACTGGGAGATCATGGAGGAGCCTGGAGGCTCAGCAGTCTTCTCCTTCTCCAGCTTGAAGGCCTCATTCTCACAGCTTCCTTTCACCAGCTGAAGCTGCTGGTGTCTGCTGCTCTGATGAGCCTTCCTTCCCTCTAGCAGACTGTACGTAAAAATGGACGTACCCAATGTAATATCAGCCATTTTGAAGACCTCATTATTAGAACTTGGGGTAAAACAACGAAGTTTGGACCTCAGTGATCTTTTTTCCCCTCAAAATAAAACAATAAAACTTGGCACGAATCAATCTGTGACGCTCTAGATGGCTTTTACTTTGAAAAGACTCTGTGGGAAGTTATGTTATGCCCAACAAGGCCTCTGATTGGTGTGTTTGGGGGTTAGTGTGGCGCATGACTTGGTTTGGGAATGTCAATCAGATGGACTGTGGAGTAAGTTTTCCTGTGTGCTTTTGTAGCTTTGAGTGTAGCACCCTCCCCTCTTCCTGTCTTCCTCTTGATCCGCCCTTTTTCCCCCTCCTTTGCTTTTCTCTCTCAGGTGCACCAGGTGGGCTCATTGCTCTGTTTGACAGCACAGGAGTGTGTCCCTCCTCAGACCAACCGATTCCAGCTTTCTCTGCCCCCGATCCTGTCTGGGAACTTTTCTGGGTTTCTAAACGTTAACTTTGATGCATTAAGAGAAAAAGTCACTTTATAACTTGTGTTATGATAAAATTCCCCCTGTACAGTTTTTGAAGACTCTCCATAGAGACTAACCTGCTCTTGCAGCAGGCTGGAAACGTGTATTCCTGTAAAGTTGGACAGTTTAATCCGCGGATTGACTCGCTTTAGTGGCCATCAGAGGACCTGCTGTTATTGGCACTTGAGCGCCGGCTTCGTTTTTCAGCCTCTGAGGTTTTAGCGGCGCTCATGTTTCATCTCAGCGGTTGATGGTTTTTGCTCTCGTTTGGACAGAAAGAACAAACGAAACAAACACTTCTCCTCTCACTTTTCAATCTGTCTGCTGGATCTGCGCTGCTCGCAGCAGACACACACTCCCTCACAGACGGTATAGTGTTCCCCAGCGAGAGGACAGGTGATGAGCAGCTGAGTCTCACTTTCCCTCGCTTTGTGTCGGGTTACCCCAGTGACACACGCATTTGTGCGTCTACCCGTGCGAGGACCCACACTTACATAACGTTTTCTCTTTCTGCAACCTTGTAATCAAAAGCACTTCAATCTAACCCGAGTCCTCTGAAAACGTGTCGTCACGTTTGAGGTCTAACACTCAAAGTGGTTCCCACAGACACACACACAGACACACACTAACCTGCAGGCGTGCTCTGTGCCAGCTGCACCAGGTATCATCCTGACTTTTTTTTTAAGCCGGTATCTGGTCCTGGAGACTGGAACTCGTGCTTCGGGAAGATGTGAGGCTGTTTTTTATTGTTCGTTAACTCACATTCAAGAATAAAGGAAGTTCAGCACGCGTACAGATCGACCTGCATCGATCCACATCAGTGGAGCTCCTGCAGGCCAGCTCAGCTCAGATAGGAACCGTCCTTCATTGAAACATCAGTAAAAGACAGATTCATGTATCTGTTTGTGCTCTAAAGCTTTTTAATGGCAGCAGGTTTTACTCGCAGTGATGTGTTCACTTGCAGTTGAACATTGCAGCCTTCATTTACTTATATACTTGAGAGCGTCACATTCATTTGTGCTGAACACGCTTTCAAATGGTGATGCGTTCGATTACTGCAGTACAGCGGAGCCTTTAGAACCGTGATGTTAACCAGTGCTGAGGTTCTTTTATATTGTTTTCCTGCTTTAAACACGCAGTGATGCACATGTTAAACACATGAGGAGTGGCGCAGACAGAAACGGGTAAAGAGAAATGATGCGGCAACACTTTACGTAAGACGGCACCAAAAGCGAGACGTGCACCAGCTGAATGTCCTCCAGAGATCTTTTAAACTGTATTTACTTAATTATATTCGTACTGAAGGGCCGGCTCACACTGATGCATTCACTTAGGCTTAAACTTTCCTTTTTAATGAAGCGTACAGCGAGAGCTGGATCAGGTGACTGAACCATCCCTCATTTATGATACTATAGGTTCAGGGTGCTGGAGGACTTCCCATGATGCACTGCACACACTATGTTTATATGAAACTACTGCATGTCATTAGCTTGTTTCTATCACACAGTTTGTGTTTTGTCCTCGTCTCTCCTCTCATCCCCAGCTGTTTGCAGCTGCCCCTCCCTGAGCCTGGCTCACTTGGAGGCTTCTTCCTGTTAAAAATGGAGTTCTTCCTTCCCACCGTTGCCACGTGCTGCTCACCGGGGATCATTTATTGAAGTTTTCGCTTTCATTTTGTAGCATCTTTACCTTCCAATTATAAATCACCTTAGGGTAACTGTAGGTGTGAGTTAGCACTATATAAATAAAACTAAATAAAAATGATTACTGTAGGCAGGGATGGATGTCAGCGCAGAGAACTGGAAGTGATTACCATTTGGCAGGGATGTTCACTTCCTCTCTGGCGAAGGATCCAAAGCGGTGGTCTCTGAGGAAGGCTGAGCCGTACTTGTGGACGAAGCCTTCAATGGACTGACCCCACCAACGAGCGTGTCTGTAGCTGCTGCACTTCAGCACCAAAGATCTGCAAAAACAACTTAAGTTTCGGAGTTTCTACATATCAATATATTTAAAAAAAAAAAGAGTCAAAAATAGGTGATACAGACCTGGAGAGACTGTCCACACGGACGCCGTGTTTGGTATCCGTGTCTTTGGAGTCCATCTTGATGCCGAACTCTTTGTCAAACAGCATCACAAAGGAGATGGCACCTGAGTCCATCTTCATGTACAGCAGGAACGAGTCCTTCACCACCAACCAGCTGCACACACACACACACGCACACACGCACACGCAGTCTTGTAAGTATAAGCTTTTATTTTCACGTGCTTGCATAAACATCACAAACCAATTTTGGGTTTCTGTGCCCAAGATGACTTTGGCACAAATTTGACTCCCTGACGAGGAACCTCCATCACAGCATGGTGACTGTGTGGATCCACCTTGTCAACGTTCAGCATTGCATCGTCTGCATAGAAGAGGAGCAGCTGGTAACGATGACCCTTAACCTCCCCGTCATTTCCTGTTTTACCTAAGCTAGTGAGTCTTTGTGGCTTAGAAAACATCCTGTCAGAATCCTGTGTGTTTACTGACCGTTTGGACCAGCGGTAGCACATTTTGCTGTGACCGCAGCAGTTCATGCCGGGGATCCGATGTCCGCCAGATCTCTTCAGCACCGTTCCTTCTCTGAAAGACAAAAAAGGAAAAGGATGCTCATCATACAGAAAAATACTCGAGGAGGACTGGTTTGGAGACCCTTTACATTATTCAAAACATGCAAATTCAGATTTTACTTTTAACCTTCACCTGCCCGCCTACACACAGAAAGGCTGACATATTGACAACAAGTCATTCTTACAGTCCTTTTGGTCCCAGGTCGTGGATGAAGGACATCTGACTAACATCAATGAACTCCATCTGAAGAGCAAACAAAACATTTGGTTTTAAAACCTTAAAAATCTTCTCAATAAATGAAAAACTTGTGGATTCACTGCCCCGCATTTTGATGCAGGTAAATAAATCAACTATAAACCTTTTGTTTACACCAGCAGCCAATCAGAAGTTGGCTTAAAGGGGAGGAGCTTAAACCGCTCAATTCAGACAGATGACATAAGATCAATCTATGAATCATGTAAAGTGATCCTAGTAGAGTCCAAGAATAAAAACCTGTAACAGAATGTTTCCACTTTGTAACCGCTGCGTCCTCCTTACCGTAGCGTGATAGTTCCTGTACATCTGCATCTTTACCACTTTATTCAAGTAATCTTCCAGTTGTTTCTGGAACAAGGAGACAAGGATAAATATTCAGTATAACTTAATATGTGAAGTACAAAGATTAACGACCAGCAGGAAAGCAAAAGCAATTTACCCTGCGGCTGGAAACGCCTCTGTCCAGCTCTCCATCGCTTCCTCTGGGGAGTTCCAGAACCTCCCTCACTTCACTCATCAATGGCAAGTTCCTCTTCACTGTGTGACTGAGAAAAATGACAAAGTTCTGTGAGAGTCCAAGAAACTATGGTGAAAATCCAGGCAGCAAAAATGAGCTCTTCAAAGCACTGAGAGAAGATACAAAGTGAATTCCAGTCCAATAATAACCTGCGCGGCAGCGGGATCTTCATGAAGGCCTTGTACGTCTTCAGCTCTCGGTGGAGATCAATGAAGTGTTTCTCCTTCCTCTTCACCAGCCACGTGAACTCTCCGTGTCTCATCTCAATCTTGTACACAGCCGGCATCGACTGCACACACACACACACACACACAGCAGAAACTTATTTACATTCAGCGATTAACAAGTTTGGAATTTTGGCCTTCCGGTCACTAAACTGGACCTTTCGACTGTGTGTTTATGGTCGATGTCTTTTAGAGCGCGCTCCGGTGTTGGTGAGCTAAACTCTAGCAGGTATCTGTGTGTTGCATGCATATATTACATGGATGCAGCTTGCTAACCAACCTGGGCGGTATTAGCCAATAACTCGTGCAATTATAAACACTACTGGCTGCAAAAACCACCAACACAGCCGAGGCCAAAGCACCAACTCTGAGCCAGAAACAGTGACGTAACAGCGGCTACGTCCATGTTTCACGTTCAGTCTATAGTTCCATGCAGTCGTTTCCTACAGTGATCCATAAACAGGGACTTTATATCAAATATACCACCCAGAATACTATTTCATACTAAAACTATTTCATACATCAGTAAATATCAGTGTAGGTTTTCAGTCATTCGGTCTTGAGTCGAAAGCAACTGGGCCTTTTTTCTAGGATCTCTTCTGAAAGGATGCTTCAGTTCTTCGAGAACCTAAAAAAAGAAGCCGAGCTGCTTCGATTCAAAGTACTTCAAACTGACAAACCGCTCTCTGCAGTCAGAGGATCTGATCCAAGACTCCGGAAGAAAGGCACCTTGTTGACGCTCCTCTGTGTGGTGACATTGAAGCGGTCCTGAGCCGAGGTGAAGCGCTCCACCTCCAGGATTTTGGCGGTGATTGGAGAGGATAGGAAGACTTTGGCCTCTGCTTCCTTGAAGCCGACTGTGTTGTAAATCGCAGTAAAAGACAAACCCTCCGCTGGGGAAAAATAAACACAGTTACACAACATGCAGAGAAACACCTGTACAGCCTGCAGGGTGATGGCACCTACCAGGTGCACTGACGTCGGTCGTGTCATAATCGCCATCACCAAAAGCGAGATCACGGGTGTCCAGATTGTCCATGATCTCGGTCATATCGCTGGCAACCAGCTGCAGGGTGCTGGATGTTGGTTCTGTCTGCCGCAGCATGGCTAGCACTCAGTCTGGAGCCCGGGGCTCACCTGGAGAAACAGGTAATGAGGGAATATGGGGGTTAAGTCACAGGTAGGGAACAAACCTGGAGCACAAACATGTTCCTGTCATCATAAATCAGACCGGAACGTCCCACTTAAACCTGGAGTTTTAACAGCAGTTTTCTCCGTGGAAATCACAGTCCCAGAATAAAAGAAAGATCTGTGAAGATCTCAGTGGACAAAGTTAATATGAAAGATTCCTGTCTGGGAAACCAGCCCTAAGATCCCTGCTCTTATCTGCCATTTATTACTTATTACAAACTTCCAGCAGCCAGGCTGGGAAAACCACATCAGAAAGCCTCGAATCCAGCTGAGATCCACAGAGACGCGTTTGTGCAACAGCGTGCTACCTGTGCGCTCACATATTCATTAATACAGCACAGCGACCAACAACCTCTAAACCCACTTAGGTTCCTACATGAAGGTCCTTCCATGTCAGGTCATCAAATGCCTCCCTTCAGATTCCAGGTGAATAATGCACTTCTTATTAGGAATTATGCAAAATTCCAGGCCCACCTTTCAAATTGTGGATGAGTCATCCAGCCTGAGTCACTGTTAGCGTTCCATTTCACCCACACCCAGAACTCTCCACATTCATGTTTCTGGGTCAGTTTGTGTGAAAATCCTCTCCAGTGGATCTTCGTTATTCACGAGTGCGAACATGAACGTTTGACCCGATTTTTTTCCTTTTGTTTTTTTCCCTCTTTTCTTCTCGTGCCACGTACCAACACATACACTCGTGCAGAGAAATGTGGCTTCCCACTTCCTGTGCGTCTCCCCTGCTAATCCTGATGTTTGGATTAGTGTCTCGTGTGAGGTTATCTGATGCTGCGAGGGAATAGAGGAGGACATGAACAGACCAGCTGCAGGTTGTTGTGGTGAAAAGGAGATTAAAGGGGAAGCCAGGAAAAGAAAAGATGCATTTAGAGGCAAAGAAAGATGAATATGAGCCTAAGAACAGGAGAAAAGGTTACTGAGAGTAAAGCAGTGCATATTATTTGCAGGATTCTGAAACTGAGACTGGAATCACTGATATAAACATTCACATCCAGGTTCCGTCTTCCTGGACCATAAAGCCCATTTGGAACCATTAATGCTTAGCGAGAGTCAAAAACAAGATTTTTTAGAAGGTAAGAGTGAAAAATGGCCATAAAACTAAAACAGTGGGCTGAAAGATGCTGTGAATTCCCAAACCAAACCACAGGAGCTCGTAAAAGACACGTACGTTCCCAGTGCCTTTGTTTACCATCCATCCATTTTCTGCCACTTATCAGATCCAGATGTGGAGGCAGCAGAGAGACTGAGACTGATCACTCCAGTGTGTGCCCCAGCAAAAATACCTGGGAGGCATCCAGAAGGCATCCCAGTCCGATGATATACAGCCGGAAAGCTCGTTCCCCCTTAAATGGAGCCACATTTGTGGGCTGAGCAGCAGAGTTGTGTATTTGAACTGTGAAAAACCTGCCAAACTGCTGATTCTGCTGTTGATGCTTGTTTGGTTCGGATTGCATGGCTGAAGTTTGAAGAAACAAGACATATCAGCAATTTAACGATTAATGTAACTAAGAGGGGCCTCAGCAGCATGTGGAAGAACCAAATAGAGCCACAGCTGTGAACAATATCTCGCTAACAAACACAAACATCAAAATAATTCAGTCTTCTCTCTGTGCAGGTTTCTGCTTTATCATGTGCATTTTTCTGCCGTGGACTTCCTCTTTAAGGTTTAAACTGAAGAAAAGGAACTTTTTTCTTTCAAGTCATCCCAGTTTCTATTGCAGCAGATGGATGAGAAGTGTGTGCACGATTCACACATTCAGCAGAAGGTCAGAAGTGTGAAGCAAATCTGTAACGCTGTCATCACGCTTTACTGAAAACATTCTGCACAAGCTACGAGTCATCAGCTACACAACTGCAGAAAAGCACCAACAGTTTGTTTCTAGGCAGAAAATAAATGTTTGGACTTCACGGCCGTCTGCTTTCACTTCCTCCGCCGCCAAAACACCAGCAACAACCACACAGGCAGGAAGACGGCCCCCCGCCGGACCCCACTCAGTGTTTATTCGCCTATAAAGATGTGGCTTAATAACTGTAATCCCTCAGCCACGCAGCCTCAATACGTTTCTATAAAGACACACAAATAATACAGGAGAGATTATTTAATCCAAATGATAGTTTTAAAGTAAATTTAAGCATTAATTCAGACTAAAAGCACAAAAATGAATCAATAAAAAAATGATCAGCATCAAAGAGTGCTGCATTAAAATAAGAGGCAGCCAGTGAATGATTTACTATTAAATACCCAACATGAACCCCATCAGTACAACAGGATACTGCAATCCTGGAAGTTTTTACTTAGAAAAACTGCTCCAAAAAAACTGCTTCATGAGCTGCGAGGAAGTTTTAGCAGAACTTCCTGTTAATGTTCATACTCAAAGTCTAGAAGGAAAAGGAGTCACCAAAGAGTCATTTTCAACACACACGCACGCACACACACACGCACACGCACACGCACAGTTCCCAGCAGTAATTAGCAGCAGCCGTGCAGATGAAGACAGAGAAAGTTTAACTTCGGCTCATTTTTGGGCGTAACTGTTTCCACATAGCCACATCGCCATGGTTACAATCAGTTTGGGTCTAAAATCAACCAGAAGTGCCAAATTTGAACTAAATCTCTGCAGCAGGAATAAAAGCTGCTCAAACAGCTCCACTGACTAGTCATTATTAATGATATTAGAACACAAGAATAGTCACTAAAAAGTATTCCTGTATAAAATACTGCATAATAAAGCATTGTGGGGTTAAAGGTTAAACTTTGCATCAACAACAAACAAACTCAGCAGCAGGTCTGAAACTGAGATACACAAACTGAGCCTGGCTGTAATGTTTGTGTCTGATCTCAGTGTTTCCTCACTGTCCAATGAGTTCATTTATCAAAATCACACTGACTGAACTTTCATGAGTATTTATGCTCATCTGTTGCTGACACGCTCCCGTTAAAATATTAAGTAACTAATGGCAGAAATAAACTAATTATATGTATTCAAGGTACAACTGTGAGGCCCTGATCTGTCAGCTTCACAGTCACTCCATTATGAACCTCTGCTAACTCACGCAACTATGCAATAAGCCACTCGGCTCGGAGCCCCGGGTCGGAGCCCCGGGTCGGAGCCTCGGCTTGGAGGCTCGGCTCGGAGCCTCGGGTCGGAGCCCTGGGTCGGAGCCTCGGGTCGGAGCCTCGGCTCGGAGCCTCGGGTCGGAGCCCTGGGTCGGAGCCCTGGGTCGGAGCCTCGGCTCAGCCTCACAGCAACATCAGAAT
>VUQJ01003009.1:8719-19185 GCA_015108635.1 Andinoacara biseriatus | reverse complement strand
TCTGTCAGCTTCACAGTCACTCCATTATGAACCTCTGCTAACTCACGCAACTATGCAATAAGCCACTCGGCTCGGAGCCCCGGGTCGGAGCCCCGGGTCGGAGCCCCGGGTCGGAGCCTCGGCTCAGCCTCACAGCAACATCAGAATGAAGAAGAACCTGATCTCATCACTGATGTTTGAGTGATTGCTTAATTATTTACAGTTTTCAATGTTAATTTAGTAAAAACACTGTTGCTGTTCATGTGTATGAATTCAAAGACTTCTTTACAATTATTAAGATAAATCAGTTTTTACTAAAACTGCACAAGTCTGTAATTTTACATTGAGCTGTTTTTTAACATCATTAATTACTTTTCTAATAGTTATTTCTCTAAAACTGCAGTCTGACAGTTTGTATTTGTAAAAATGAAACCATAAAAAAGGTCATTTTTTATCTCACGGGGTGAGCAGGAGGTCACGTGCTGCAAGGCTGAACTCTGACCCGAGACCCTCTGCTGTGTGTCTCTCTCACTTCCTGCTTTCCCGCCTTTACATTTGGACGGGAATTTCAGCAGTCTGAACAGCGGCAGCCCTGAGGTGGACGACAGAAAGCCGAGCCGGGCTGGCTAAGAACAGGAAGGTGCTGATGGGCACATGTAGCCAGGCTGCAGATGGCAGCCTCCTTCAGTTTATAAGGATGACTCCATGCTGCTGCCAACAGCACAGACAGTGAGGGGAATATTTTCTCGCTACACTTTATTTACCAATGAATCGCGGTTTGAGTGTTTCTGCTGACACCGTACGATCATTTTAAGGTCACAGTTTACCACCTTCTAATGGGCGGCTCCAACAGCGAGGCAGGAAGCAGAAGTCAAAGTAACTTTATGAACACGGAAAAACATTCAGTCACCACAGAATCAATATCAGAGTCTGCAGAAGAGTAATGAATGTGCTGCTGAGGAACCAATCGAAATGGCAGCCTCCTCGCGAGTTCCACGGTCACCAGGAGTTTGTGTGGAAGACGCCGACCTGGCTGTCAACACTTCTCCGTAACGACTCGCTAAGCTGTAAATAAACTGGGAAAGTATTTTGTAAAGTGGACACAAAGAAAATTAGTTTTTAAAGTAGAAGTTGAGCCTTTTAAAATGTGCTGGCTGCAGCAGTGAAGAATAATAAAAGTGAACCTTTCCTCATTTTTGGTTCGTGTTGCACTTTTTTCCGAGTTTCACTCCTGCACAGACAGTAAATCACGAGCGTTTGCAGACAAGTCGACATCTTCCATACAAACTACGGGCGACTACAACAATCTGGAAGTGACCAAAGTAATCACACGGATGTTTTTGGTGCAGCACCCGCTTTAAAAACAGTTCCATCGAGCAACAACCAGCAGCCTCCAGCAACCACTCATCAACCGGTTGGAGAATACACAGTTTTCCCTCATACCAGTTGGCAGCCAGTCTCTAGGTCTGCGTGACTGAGGCGCTAGTTTGAAACCTAAATAAACCCACGTGTGTTTCTGTATTTTAAAAATCGATATAACACTAATTTCTCCTCTGCATCACGACAATGTGAATCAGTGGTTGTGGGTCTGAATATGGCCAGTAGATTAGGTACATGTTGGTGGCGACTTCTCCGGCTTCCAAATAAGTGTGATTTCTGAAGCAAAACATCTGAATACCAACACTGACAATGTCTCCTTGTCATCATTTGTCTGCAGCTGCAGAACAATAATTGAAAAGCCTGCAGAGGCAGAACATCAGTATTCCTGTACCAACGTGTCTGCATCAAACTACAAACAAATTTCATGCAAACACTGAAACACCACAAACACACAAAGTTGCACAGTCCTTACACAAAGATACACACGCACAGTACACTGCATACATTATGTAAACCAGCCACAGACCAGCTTCATCAAACAGTATTGAAACTGTTTGTGAACAACAGGAGCTGCTGGTGGAACCGGCCGTGCAGGGATCGAACCAGAGGGGAAGGAATAAAGGAGGCTAACCAAAATGAGGAAATGTGGTCAAAACTCAGTTTACATGAATGAAAATGAGAAAAGCGGAAACTGGGACAGTGTGAAAGAGCAGGTTAGCCCACAATTATTATACTTAATAAATTCAGAAACAGTTTTGATCCACTCGTGTCTGTGAGGGAACAGTGCAAACACACATCTACACTTAAAAAATAAAAGACGGCTCACAAATATCCAGTAAAGGCCAACAGCTTGTTGGCTTCAGGAATATTGAAATATCTTATTTTAGGATGATTAAAACATGATTTTGCCACATAATAGAAAAAAGTTTTGGTATAATTTTTTCCTGCTGCAGCTGTGAAGAAACAACCTCTGACTACAGACCTGTTTAATATTTGGAACTGCCAGTAATTCAGGTTTATTTTATTTATATAGCACCAAATCATGTCAACAGTAATCTCAAAGTGCTTTACAGAGGAAACCCAACAGTCAAAACGACCCCCTATGAGCAGCACTTGGCAACAGTGGGAAGGAAAAACTCCCTTTTAACAGGAAGAAACCTCTGTACACCAAAAATACAAAAGAAAAACTGCAGGTACACAATTTGTACTTGACAGTGAAAACCACTGTGCTGATAACCCCCCCCCCCCCGTGATTCAAAGGCTCATCTCTGTTAATGTCACATCACAGTACCTATGCTAACATGCTAATGTTGCTAACACCTATGTAATGAAGCAGGTACTACTGAATAAAACTAATCCTCATGAATGATACCTGAATTCATCCTGTCCTTTCATAAATAATGTGTTTTCCGGCAGCTCGCTTGGAAATAAATCACAGATTTCATTAAGGGCTCAACATTAACAACACATAACCATAATTCATCCTTTATTAAGATAACTTTATCTAGAAAACAGCCTAATCAGAGTTTTGACAGGGAGCCAAAGCCGGAAACTCGGGCAGTAAATTTAAAGAGAAACAAGATTAAAAAGAAGATAAAAAAGAAGAAATGAAACAAAAAGAAGACAGCTGAGGAAAAAAGTTCATTAAAACATCCTAAATCTTTTTTAACAAAGATGCCAAACATGGTTTTCATTTATCTATTGAACTGAAGGAGTATTTTCACATCCAGCTGTCAGAGAGCGTCTCATCTTTAGCGTGAACTCCTATTTATGTGCATCTGGAAAATATATTTTCAGTACTTTTACTCCAGTTTTTGTCCCGTCCACCTCCTGAAAGCACGAGCCTGCAGGACCGGCTGCAGCAGCGTGTCTGCACCTGTGAGCTTCCTGTAGCTTTGTGACTGTAGATTAATGCTGCTCGCAGAGGAAATCCTCTCCATTTAAGGCCATTTTCTGAGGACGTGCCCTGAGCAATTAATCTCAGAATCAGGGAGGACACGGAGCGTGAAGGTTCACTGTTGACCTTGGAAATAACAAAAGAGTATTTTAAAATGATTAACGCACACAGTGTGTGCATGTGTGCATGTGAGGTCTGCCCCACTGAGCACTCACATTAATTGGGTACAGTGTGGCCCATTACCCCCACACTGCATCACTCGCCAGCCAGGTGGCAGGCTGCTGAGTGCGCACGCACACACACAAATGCACACACACCAAAAATTGTGCATATTAAAGAAATTATCGGGATATTTCAGAGCTGTTATGCTGAAGAAAGCGTGGGCGAGAATGATTATTTAAAAGAAAAAATCAGTTTTATAGTAGAAACATTAACAGGAGTCAGAGAGAAATTTGAAAAAAATCAAACATTCTTGCACTTAGATATGACGGACGCACAACTTCTCAGTTTCTCTTCACTGTAACTCGAACATTTCATCAATATTTAAGTTCATAAATACGCCAAAACCTTTAAATGATAATGTGAATATTTAAAAAGGCATCCGTGCACTCAACAACCAACTTAGGTTCAAGGAACTTGATATAATAATTCATATGCTACAGTTTGGTAAACATGAACTCACAGCCGTCACTGAAGTTTGTACACAGGGAACCTCTGACCTCTGACCTCTGACAAACACTTCATGGTTGGAACGGTTTTCATCAGAAAAGAAGCCGGTTCGAAACAAACAGGTTCCTGCTGTGTCAGAGAAATAAACTCAAATAATCTGAATAAACTTGAATATTCTGAATAAATTTGAATAATCTGGCCGTGCTGTCATGAAACGAGTTGATTCGTCCACTAAATACTTTAATTATCCCCAAAGTTTGCTCTGTTTCCACTAACGGTGAGATTCAGTAAATCTAAATACGATCAAATCTGAAACAATGAAGGTATGAGATGATTCTTCTGTCCTCGTGCAGCAGGCCTCAGGCAGCCTGTGCAGCGGTGCGGTGGGTGGTCCAACCGCAGGGATAAATCCCCTCCGTGACTCATCCCAGCAGCCAGCAGTTCACGGACGTTCCTTCACACAGCTGGGATTGCTCCTCCACGTTTCTTCTCACCTTTCAGGTTAACGTCCTCATCCTCTGAGGCTGAGCTGATCCACATTATTGCAAACAAAACTAAGACAAACTGAAATGAGGAACGAGCCGATTATAAAATTCCAGATTATTTTTCCCCCATCCTCCTTTTCCTCCACCTGCTTTCTCCTTTTTCTTGTAGTCAGTCAGTCTTTTTTCGTACTCTGATATCCAACCTTGTTACTATTACTGAGCCACAGTGACAGTCTCTGAGGAAACCAGCATTACTGCAGCCTTTCCCCTTTTTAACCATCAGCACTCCGGAGGAAACACTTTGGAAAGCTGCGCCTCTCCTGGTTTCCTCTCTGGAAACGACCGTCTTACTTTCTCCTTCTTCCTCGCCTTAAAGGTGCACGCTCCTCCCGTGCAGCATCATCACCGCTGAGAAACGCAGACTGCACAAGCTGCTGGTTCACAATGATTCTGACATTGACACAGAGATGGACGGGTCCACGTACAGAACCTCCAAGTGCTTTTATTACACCCACATTCATGCAGCACTTTATCCTTATACTAAGCACCCACACACACACACACACACACACACACACACACACACACACACACCCCTCCGGGTTCAGTATGCTATACATGCAGACTAGAGGATGCTTTTCTTTGATGATAAGAGGACTTGAACCTAATCTGATCAAAGTTAGACTTCACGTTCCAGCACCGATGCTCTTTAAGCTCCGCTGCAGCACAACCACATGCAGCACAGCAACACAAACATACAAAACATGCAGTAATCTCTACAGAGTCTCAGCATCCACTGACCTGAGCCCGCGGAGGCGGAGGGACACCCACCATCATCTTTATCCTCTTCATCATCAAAAAACGCACTTCCTCTCAGAATGAAAAAGCTGCAGCTTAAATCTGTTCACACATTCATGCACACACTGCCTGCTTTCACACACACACACACACACACACACATGCAGCCAGTCTGCAGGCTGAGAGCAGAGTGCAGCAGACAGGCAGAAGGACAACGGAGAGGTTCAGGAGGGCGGGACACGGGAGGAGAAGCTATTGGCCAGAGAAACGCTCGAGAGCTCAAAGACAGCCAATGAGAGGGCTGCTTGCAGCGCTTGTCTGCATTAAAGGGCCAAACCGTTAAAATGAGGCCCAAATTACATAACTGAGCTGCCACTTTCTGTCCCTTCAGACATAATTCCACAATAAACACGAAGTTAAACATAAAACATAAACTTAATTAAACACAAAGTTTGACGAGTTTGTCTGTGATGCGTCTTCATATCGTTCTCATTCTGCTCTGCTGAGAGTAAATAATCCACCGGGTCAGCGGCACCGACGCTGATGGCAGCGACAGGAAGAGCACGTTTATTTTTTCTAAATTATGAAGAGTTGCAGATTTTTGTCGTTCAAAGTCTGAATGTCTCACCTTCCCCCTACATCTGCCCTGTTACTGTGTGCAGACACACCTGGATACACAGGTGACTTTTACACAGCTCCACCCTTCTGACCTGCAAACCCCGATTTTTTCCCGGAACTCTGAGAAAACCAGTTTATGTTAGAGACACGAGACGATGAACAGAGACAGCAGCTGCATCCTGCATGTCCAGCATGCCTGGGTTTTCATGTTTCTACTTCTTGTACATCAAATGTTCACCGAACCACCTTCAGCTGTCACAACCTGCTGGGAGAGCCCAAAAAACCTGTTTCAAACAAATACCACCAACAAGGAAAACTGGAGCTTTTAATCTCCAGGCGTTGTGTTGGGATAAACTAACATCTCAGACACGAGAAGCTATTAACTTCCTATTTAATAGCAGCTGTTTCTCAGATACTAGAATGGAGCAAATGTTCTTCATGTTCTGATAAAACGTGGTAAAATATATTTATGAGTATTATCGTCACTCCTTTACTACCAAAAGCAGCTTCTTCTTCTCTTGTTTCCTGCTGGATTTAAACTGCGTCCTCCTGCGCTCAGGTTCAGCCGCGTCACCTGCACAGACATTTCTCCAGATTCTCACATGATGAAATATTCAGTCCTAACTTTAGGAACAATCATCTGAAATTCTTCCAGAATCTGCAGATGCAGGTTTTTTTGTGAGTCTGTTTTATACACAATCATGTTACTGTTTCCCATTAATTAGCTAATTAGATACAAAATGTTCCTCCAGCTGTTTCTTTTTAGAACCACCAACTTTTCCATCAAAAGTCTCAGTTTAAACATTTGATATATTATTTATATTGTTTGTATAAATGTGTTTTTCAGATCTCTAAATGACACACACACACACACACACACACACACACAGGCTGAAGCAGGGAAATTTCTTTTTGAAGTCGCTGTGAGGAAAACCGGAGCCGTCATCCGGATCGAGCGGCCAACGTGACTCATTTTTAACATTCCAGAGAACATTCAGACTCCCACCCACATGTGAGCTACAGCGCGCGCGCACACACACACACACACGCACACACACAGTGACAGGCAGACCACATCAAAACTACCAAGGAGGAAGAGGAAGAGGAGGAGAAAGGCGAGGTTATCCGAAACCACTGTGTCCACTCCAGGTGGAAAACGACTGACGATGACTCTGCTCCTGTTATCTCAGCTTCTGTTTCTCCCGACATGAAAAAGTGACGTAGCAACTAATCCAAAATCTCTCTCTCTTTCTCACTCTCTGGCTTGCTCGCCCTCCCTCTCTGCATCTCCCTCTGCTTGGCTCTTAAACACACGCACTCTTTATTTTCATCTTGTTGCAACAGCAGAACTGCCATTAGGTTGCTACTTCGAACTAACACATATACACAGAAACAGAATGGACCCCCACACGAATGCATATGTACGTGCGCGCTCACGCACACACACGCACGCACAGCTGTGCACACGCGCGCACGATCACGCAATTCCTCTTCCTGAGTGTGACGCAGCACTTAATTCTCTGTGCTTTTATAGCACTGTTGTGGCTGCACAACGCAGCCTCTTGATCAAGCTGAGCCTGAAACACACTTGCTAGCTGCCACAGAAGCCAAGTGACCATGAGCAGACCACAGTTAAAGGGACCCTACCACCAAGGCTCCCTCTCTCCCACTCTGTGACGCTGCTGTGTCCCCATTTCCCCCTATGTCCCTTATAATTGGGTCTCTCCCTCTCCGTTGCCCTCCTCTCTGCTCTCAGCTAGAGACACACTCTGGCTCCTCTGTCTGTGAGGCTGAGCTTCCTGAGCTTCCTCGATCACCTGACAACCCACTGGTTTTAAAGGCACATCACCAGAGTGTGTATCTGTTGCATAAGCACTCAGATGGTCCTTTGGCTGTTTAAAGCTGTCTAACAAAGAACTCTGAACCAAACAGTGCTCTGGTTAACACGGCTCTGCTTCAAGTACCTAACGTGGCGATTTATGATGTAGGACGCATACGGTTCCGCATTCAGTCGCCACGTTCTACCTCGAGATTAGAGAAGGATAAATGTACGTAAAGCAAAGTGACTGACCATCAAATTCCCACTCTGACACATGAAGACCGTGAATAGCCCTACCACATGTACTTCCTCTTTCAGTGCTCCCAACCTCAGCGCTGCCCTAAAGGAAACACAGGACACTGTTATTAACTGTTTCCTATCAAAATGCATCATCATCTAATGAGGAACATTGTAAACAGAATGCAAGTTTTGTAAGAGATTAAGGGTATAAATATAAGAGTTATACATGTATTATTACGCTGTATTAGATGTAAACCAGGAATGCTTCAATATCTTTAAAAGGACTGTACTTCCTGTCTTATAAATAGTCTGTTTCAATTCAGTCAAACATTAGCTGAGTTTACTTTAAGAATTCGGGTTATTACCTGATTGTTCACATACCTCGAGCAGATGCTTCTTCATTTCCAACATAAACGAGACACTGGCGCTGCCCCTCGACTCCACAATACGACGACAAATTCGTACCTCGCCTGTCGCGAGAGATAAAAACAAGAACAGGACTGAAGTGTGCTGTTAGACACGGCCATTAAAATCAAGATACAAACACGATGAATCGCACAAGTGCTCAAAAGAAAGTTGAGCTTAATGAAAACGATATTAGAATCAGTGTAAACAATGCTACAAATAATACAGGAAACAGTGTGCGGGCAGCGTAACAAGAGGAACAAGCCTGGTTCTGTCTCTCATGAGCTCGTCTGTGTCCATTAGGTCTGTTCACATTTCAGAAGCATAAAGTCCCCTTTATATGCTAAACTGAAACAAAAGCTTTGTCTCAGCTAACAAAAACTAAATTAAATTTTGTTTGCCTGTAAGAGCCACACCTATTTATAATAGGGATATATGACAATGTGAACACTGAACTGCTGCTTTTATTAATAATTCATCGTTTTTATAAACACACAAGAATAGTCCCACAGGGGGAAGATGTTTAAGCCCAACATTATAACTGCAAGCTTGTACTCAAGTGCTGAGCTGCAGTCAACGGCGTTTATTTTTGCAGTCCGGTCCGGTCACAATGATCCCCGAAACCTTTTAGTTTTACGGGGATTTCAAAAAGCTCGATTGAGCCTCTGAAGCACAAACTACGCTCTCTATTTTTAATGCCTTAAATTTTCCATTATTCTCCAGTTACAAGTGCAGAATTCCAGCATTTTATGTGGCTGTAAATTTCCTTCCCTTAAGCACTTGTAGCTCGTGATGTCCTAATTCCCCGCTGGAGCCCCAAGAACACGAAGCCCACAGCTTCACCTTACAGGATTGAGAAATGGAGAGCACGGCTAAAAGAATCAGCTTTCACCCTCGAGCTATATGGGAAATGTAAGAGATCCGAGGGATCAAAGCATGTTTGCTCCGTGCAGACTGGAAGAAGCAGACGGTATCGATCAGAGGATTGAGGTTTATCTGCTCCTCTAGGATGAAGATGTCCTCCCTCTAACTGTGCATCTCTTGCAAGATGACTACAAAAACAAAAGACTAATATGGTTGCAAGTTGAGCTTTGCTCTGTTAAGAGTCACATTTTCTGTAAATATGATATAATACTCACACTTAAAGTTGCAGGCATTTCTAACCTTAAAATAACCGACAAATAACAAAACCTAAAATTTGTAAAGTCGGGATTTGGAGTTGCCAAAATGAAATCAAACTAGAATATTAATCTAATCACTGTAGGCGTTGCATTTTATTCATCTGCAAAGATTACAGAGATTTCAGCATCGGGAATTCCAAAAGGGCACAGCCTGTATCCCTCTAACAGGAACAGGAAATTTTAGTGTGGCAGCGGTTGTGCTGACAGATATGGCTTTAAGGGTACATGCTTTAAAGCATCGGTCCTTCCTGTCAGCTATTTATTATCCTCATCCAGTGGGCAGCGTGTTAATTTTAGCCATGTCATCTATCAGCCATGCCTGTTCCACTTCCTAAACTTTAATCTCTCCTTTGGAACGGTGCCCAGTCAGCCCCACTGATATTGTTTTATGGCTGCAATGGGAACAAAGAATAAAAATCCTGAGTGCAGCCACATATATATTTGGATCTTATGCAAGAAAGTCTTAAATTTTACTTAATTGAAATAAAACGATTACCTGGTTTTCAGCAGCCACTCGGAACTGTTCGAGCATCGCGCACTTATGACGGAGAGACGTCTGGCAGAGTTTTACCCTCAGAGCTGGTCCTAAGAAAACATGAATTCAAATGTTTAGCAGATTCTGGTATCACCATGTTTTACAGTTCATAGATAGATACTTTATTGATTCTACAGCAGCAGCATAAAGGATAAAAATAGTACATCTATAATAACATCTGCATTGTTTAAAGTACCACGGGCCCTCACTGGAGGCCTAATTATATGAGGCAGTGCAAATTTTTATTTACAACAGTGATAAAATAGGGTAATAAAATGACTTTTGTTACACGTAAAATGTGACACGTTGAAATTGTGCAACTGCAAACTGTTGTAATCATTTGTTTAAATGTAGATTTGCCAACTACTGACCACACCCTCGACTTAACAGCCTTCACAATCGCTGCAAATGTGAAGAGTTTTTCAGCTTCTTGACACATTTGTTCTACATTAGTTGTAGC
>VUQJ01003007.1:12722-23958 GCA_015108635.1 Andinoacara biseriatus | reverse complement strand
TATTACTATGCAGCAGAGCGTACCATTGCTGCACTCTGCTGGTATTTCCAGGTAAGGACAATACGCAGTCAGACGTGTCAGTGACTTTTACTGAGAACGAGTGACAAGCCTTCGTTATCTAGAGGTTATTTTCCTGAGAATTTATAATTTATGGGCTCCATAAAGATGATTTGATTGTTTCTTTTAGTATTGGCTATTGAACTTTGTGTGATGTGAGTAACTGTTCTTGTCAAAATGTGCTGTTATCCAGTAATAAAGGCACAGAGGAGAAATATATAATTAAAAATAGAAGGCTTATTTAGTTTTATAATTAATTTATCAATCCATAGTATAAAGGGTACTTATTAATATTGTTGGCTTTTTTAGCAGTATACATTATAAAGGTTTATTATATTTTTGTATTTTAGGAAGCATTAAGTTAGAGTACTCACATGAAGAAGAATAAAATAACCTCAGAATTGTAATTGATTAAATCTGTCTAAAATTTACTGCTGTAGTTTTTTAAAAACCTTATCACTGTAAGGTTTTCTTGGATATTTTTACATTTATATATACTTTACACAGTATTGAAATTTTGCCTCTATACACCACCACAGTGGATTTCAAATCAATATGTGACTGACTTGCAGACTTTTAGCTTTAATTCAAGGGATTTAGCAACACTGACTGTTTAGGAAGTGAAGCCATCAGAGGCTCAGTTGTAGTTGGACAATGACTTACAAGCAGTAAGTCATTGTCAGGTGAGGCTTGATCCCTCATATTTTCATGACAAATTATACAGATAAAAAGATCCAGAGTTGATTCTAAGTGTTACACTTGGAATCAACTCATATTGAGAGTTTCAGCTTTTCACTGAAACTCTCAATATGAGGTCCAAAGAGATGTTGCAAGTGAAGGAGTCAAAAACATTCTTAAAAAGAAGGACTGCTCATCAACACCAAAAGACCTGGAAGACCACAGAAGTTAACTAAAGTGCATGATCTCAAATTCTTCCCTTAGTTAAGAAAAACCCTTCACAACATCCAACCAGGTCAAGAACACTCTCAACAGGGTAGACATATCACTGTCCAAGTTTACAATCAAAGACGCCTTCATGAATGTAAATACAGAGAATTTACAGCAAGGTGCAAACCACTGCAAAAACAGGAAGGTCAGATTAGACTGTGGTAGAAAACATCTAAAGGAGTCTGTGCAGCACTTCACAGTGCAAATGGCTAATGACCCAAAGCACACCGCAAACGCAACACAAGAGTTTCTCAAATAAGAGCAAAGAAATGGGATATTCAGTCACCTGATCTCAACCCACTAGAGCATGCTTTTCAGATACTGTATGAGTCAGACTGTGCTGACACATCTGAAGGCAGAGAGACCCACAGACAAGCATGTTTACTATACAAAAATGGCTGTAATTCCCAAACACTTACTGCAATGTACTTTTGTTAAAACTGAAACTCTGGATTTTAATCACATTTTGATTCTTTGATTTAAAATCCTCTGTGGGGGTGTACAGAGCCAAAAAAAAACATCTTTAGTCTGTTCCCAGTAAATGAAATGCAACTCAGTTAGAATGAACTCAGGTATTTGCTACAGTCATTGAAAGGATATTTTACCTCATAACCATGAAAAGCTCTTTGAGTGTAGCTTTATGCTTTAGACTGATGAATCATCATCCAGTGAAATGAGATGTATTTGGGTGAATCTTAGTGCACAGAATTCCTGTACATTCCTACATACTCAGTGAGTCGGAAAATATTAATAATATGTAAGTTTTCTAGTTCCATGGGCACTTACAAATGCTGAAGCATTAACAGAACCACATCTTAATTATGGTATGCTTGGGGGCATGAGCTGTTCACTCTGAACATGTTTTCCTTTTTCTGTCATTCAAAAGAGGTTGTTTTTATGTTTTAAGACAAAGAACTTTTCCCCCCACATTTCACAGTTTAATTTTTCAAGCTCCAGATGTGTATTTTTTCATTTGAATAGGAAACAAAAACACTTTGGAAAATTTTCTAAACTGTAATGCAGTCAAGAAGTCCACAAGACCAGTGTCCAGCTGTCTCTTGTTCATTTTTGTTCGTAAATGAAGACAAGACTCCTTATTTTGAAAACCGTTTTTTTCTTCTGCTCTTGCAGGGTAACCTCTTTACACGCCATACTGACATCCAGCACTCAGCCAAACATTCACCCTTTTGTACATGAACTAACACAGAGCTGAAGGAATTTAGCAGCCAGTTAGTACTTTTGAACCCTTTTATTTGGAGCACAGTGTTTCCCACTTATTTTCACTCTCTTCTGATGAAAACATAGTCATATTAAAGCTGACAGTTGGTGCTTCCTTAATTTTATTTTTTTGTGTCTTTTAGCTCCAAAGAACAAAAATGTTTGTCTAGGCTGATCATATGTGTAAATATTAATTCTGTAAAAAAAATAACCATAAATTCACTGGATTAAAAATGAAAGTATTCCATTATTGAAAATTGGTCTAGTAGAATTATTAAAGAAAAATAAGTGCTAATAGTTGTAGTGTACTCAAGCAAGTCTCCAGAAATTGTGCTTAAGCATATCTATTCATAGCAAAAACTGAATGTGTAATAAAAACAGGGAGAAATGAGAACAAATCACTTCACAAATATGCATATACTGTGTAGGAAGTCCTTCGCATGAACCTTCAACTTGATTATTTGCAGTTTGTTGGGGACCATGCTAACCCGCTTTAGAAGGCCCTCTTGGGTCCCCGCACCCTATCTTGGGATGCCATACCCGGAAGTGGGTGGTGGAGTCACCGTCATCCCACTGGTCACACCATCGCCGACATACTGCTTGCTGGGATGTAGTTCTCCACCGGAAAACTACAAATATTGTTAGAAATCTGAGATCGTCTACAATCTCGGCAGTAACTCATCGAAACAACCCGTTACCATCGTTTAGTTTGTAGGAGAAGGGAGCGAAGAGGCGCGTTGCCAAAATGATGGAAGAAATAGATAGATTTCAAGTGCCGAGTGCTGTACAGGAGGCGGAGATGCAGGCTGAGATGCAGCCGCTGGTAAGTCCGATTAATAGTCTGTTATCTGCTGGAAATGACCGGCAGTAATTTGGTCTGTTTCTTGTTTAAAGCAAAAATATAAATGCAGGATACTTGTGTACTGTTTGAGGCCTGCCATTCATAAATTGAGATCCCGACAAATCCATCACCTGCCATGTGTAATATTGTTTGATGTAGATTGCCATTAGAGCATTTTCAGCAAGTTTTCCGTTTGCTTTCACGGGGTAAAATGTTAAAATGACCATGTAATACACGAGGGAACTTGGATTTGCTCACAAACAAGCGTTTTTGTTGCTCGGTGTAACGCAAGCAGCGTCCGGTGTGCTGCGCAGCATCCGTCATGTCTGGCGAAAACAAGCATCCTATCCCAACACTGCTGCTGCATCCTCAGCATCCATGCAGCAAGTTGCTCCGGCTTCGACGACACATGCGTTACTTTAACAAGATTAAAGAGGGGCTTCTTATGTCGAGTATATGCTTGTATATGCCATTAAAAACCTTCGTCTTTAGATAAACATAAGCGTCAACATTTTAGCGGAGCGCTCCGTGGCCTGTAGCGGGGCCCAGGGTTACTGCAGCCTGCAGGGCGGCCTCTGCTGCCCGCCGTCGGGGCCGCTAGGGTACCAGACTAGACCTAAAGCAATCTGACCTGCTGTCTCCAGATGTCCCCACACCTCAAGCCACCACCATGGCTCGTGTGACCATTGTTTCTTAAATCTTTTCTGCCGCTTACCTTTGCTCTGTGGTTGTAAGATAGATATTTTTAGGAGCACTGGCAGTCCTGAAATGATCCCAGAACAACACACAGAGCAACAAGGTCCCAGAGCAAATAAGTATTTTCCCTTCACTCTTTATTAAATGTTTATTCCCGTTGCCTAGGTATGGTGGGTATTATTGTGGATTACAAAATTACATTCATTATTCATTGCTGCCTCAGTAATGCACATATCTGCACATCCTTCACTATTTGTGTCCAGGACCCAGCCTCATCCACAGCTTCAGAAGCAGACTCAGACACCAGAGAGGGGGAACCTGTCACTATTAACTACAAGCCTTCACCCTTGCAGATGAAAATAGGTGAGTAAGAGATACAGTTTTTACTGCAGGCCAATGGTCTGCCTGTGGATGTTAGAGTATTATTTGATTGAATGTAAAACACAAACTGGTGCATAGGCAGAGATAGTAAAGGAGCGTATATACAGACTGTATAGCTGTACTGGGAAATTTTAATTAATGGCACAATGGCCTCTGAATATTTTTTCTTGATGTGCTGCTAAGTAAAAACTACTGTGGTTACTAATAGGGCTGTGGCTACAGATTATTCTCATCATTCATTATTCTGTTAATTATGTTGAGAATCCACCAATCATTCAGTCTGTCATTTTTACCAAAATGCAAAATTGCATGTTCCCAGAACCCATGTGATGGCCTCAAGGCAGGAAATAATACCCACGCTGGCCTCTTTCATCTGTTGTTTTTATGAAAAGCCACAATCCTTAAAGATTGATTTCAGCACCTTGGACAGAGTCCAGTGGCGAGCAGGAGTACTTGTTTTTTTGTTTCTTTTTTACACTTGTTGCTACTATACATTTACTCAGAGCCAAAAATATCTGAGAATTGGTAAACTGTTCTGTAAGTCAGAGCTCTTTTTTTTAAGGTTTCACTCCATAATCTACTATGGAAGTTTTTGAAATCTACAGTTATGTCTACATTACCAATATTTGTTTTCTCTTGCAAGTTCATTTCATTAGAAATGCATGCTTGTTAAATCCATCACTTTGCTTCTGTGACCTTGAGATTGAGATTGAAAAAGAGCAATCTGCATCTACATGTCACTGTAAAACTCGTTTTTGTGCCATTACCTACAATTAGATGCATCATTTCCTGGTGTAGATACCTCAGAGCAGGAAGGGTCAGGTTTCAAACATGCTGGTGAGCCAGGCCTTTCCGTGTGGAGTGTGCATGTTCTCCCTGTGACTGCATAGATCAAATGGTAATTCTAAATTGGCAGTGGGAGAAGGTGTTGGTGTGCAGCGTTATCTGTCCCTCTGTATTAGCCCTGTGAGGAACTTGTAAATGTCCAAGGTGTGCTCTTCCTCTCATGCAAATGTCACCTGGGCAAGGCATCAGCCTCCCGTACAACATTAGTTTGATAGGAAAATTAAGAAAATTGATTCACGTTCTAATGTTTTAGATTTTACTTCAATAGTTGCATTAGTTTAATACATAAATCAGCGAGAAAAATGAAGGTTAGAGTTTATAATGTCACTTGCAGAGTTTCTGAATGTATTGTTAGTGCTTTAAATTGTAATATATTAAAGAAATTTAACAGCCCTCTAAGTCCTCACAGCAACAATCCACATTCTCCGGTCAGCTGTTCTCTGAAGCAAATCTCTCCAGTGAACAGAAACTGATCTGCCCTGAAGTCACATCTTGTACTCTGCTGCAAAGCTTACCAAAACTTTGCCTTGTTAAGTAAGAAAAAGCATCTCTGTCTTCCCAAAGTAAAGACTGACTTAATATAGGTCATCACACTTGATTGTCACAAGTGTGCCTAAAATTTACTGAAGTATTACTTGCGCTGACATTAGCTAAACATTATTCCATCATTTAACTCTAAACCTTTATGTGTTTACCTGTTTCTGTGTCCCTTGCACAGAGAAACAGAGAGAGCTGGCTAGGAAGGGATCTCTGAAGAATGGCAACACTGTAGGTAGTCCAGTCAACCAGCAGCCCAAGAAGAACAATGTCATGGCCAGAACACGGTAAGAAGTGAGCAGTCTGATCTTGGGTTAGTGGAGAAAATAAGAGAAAGACTTCTCTTGGCTCCCTTAATCTTCCAGGAAGTGTAAATAGCATGATCTGCTCAGTGATACACTGAATCTAAATATTTACAAGCGTCTGACAGCAAACCACATATGGTGTGATTTGCTTGATGAAAGACATCAGTATGATGTGATCATGTGACTGTACCAGCTCTAAGTATAGGAATACTGTAAAATCTGTGATGATCCAACCTGAAGTGGCATACAGTGAAGCCACGGAACAATACAAATTAAGAAACAAATTAAGTGTGGCAGTACAAATGTAGAAATTCAGTCATTTTGCTCTTTCTAAATGTGCTGTGTGTGGGGAAAATGAGCTTTCAGGCTGTACAAAAAAATGTTGTATTGATGTAGGGTTTGGAAGATGTCTGGAGTTAGAAATTATAGAGCTTTCATGCTTCTCTTATTCCAGTGATTCAGCTGTGACGCTGCCTCCAGGCTCACTTTTCATTTCTTTCAACATCTCTGCCAGTCCTGTTTTTACTCACTTTCACTGTTTGTGAAACTGTTTTCCCTCCTCTGCCTCTTCCTCTCTTACACCCACTTTCTGCTCCTGATCTCTCCTCCCCACTTCTCTCTGTTCCCTCAATCTAGGTTGGTAGTTCCCAATAAAGGCTATTCCTCTTTAGACCAGAGCCCAGATGAGAAACCCTTGGTGGCTCTAGATACAGACAGGTAAACATACAAACATATATCTATTTTTCTAACTTGAGAAGCACATAAACAAACATTTATGATATTAATATAGTAACCTGTGTTTTTCTGTTTCAGTGATGATGATTTTGACATGTCTAGATACTCATCATCAGGATACTCTTCGGCCGAGGTGAGATCTTGTGCTTGAGCAGATATCAGAGCATTTTTTTCTTTCCCACAAATTTACTTAATTTTCCATACTTACCAAAAGGCTAAATGTTAGGCCTTAAAGCTATCCGTGGTAATGGCAGTAGGCATGTGCTCTTCCTGCAAAAGTGTGATTACACTGCAGATACATCTGCACACAAGTGTCTATTAGACACAAAGCTGGATACAAAATGAAATGTGATATTTGCATGTCTGCTCCTGCAAATCTTGTTTGTAACGCTGCTGCCACTATAAGTGCAAATCGCAGACGCATTCCCATATTTATAACCTGTCTGTGACAAGTCCAAGCTTGTGTGTTTTGTAGAATGTTTTTTACAAGCGCTCAGATCCTAATGCCAACATGCTGTCACAAATGAATAGCTAGCATTACACACATTACAAGTTTTTAACTCTCATTTTCTCTCTTAGTTCGAGCACTGTAGGTCAACAAAGTTTGGGTGTTGTGCTGCGTGTGGCGTTGATGGAGCATGGAAAAGTTTAGAGAGCAAATGAAAAGACTTTTTGTGCAAACAAAGGAATTATTCTAATGAAAAAAAAAAATCACAGCAGGAACAGTAGTTATCACGCTCAAGTGATGATGCTTCCAGCCATCTGTGAAAGTGCCCGATCTCACTTTGCCATGGTTACCACTCGAACTTTAAGCCAATCTAAATCACGACGACAGTCCTAATGTTTCTGTGCATGTCTTCATCTAATCTGAATTGTGATTTACCATTGAGTTACAATATCCATGCCTTTCTTTTCCCTTTATTACACCCGCCTGTCTTCATGTGCTTATTGGAATTTTACTTCCCTCTAACCCATGTGTTTCCAACCATTACACAATTTGCACAACCATTTCTTTATGAGCAATGTTCTTATGGACCAGCCAATGAGGCGGAAAATGTATTGCGACATGGGAAAAAGTTGGGAAATGATGCTTTAACCCATCAATCTCTCTGTCGGGCCTCTCATTTTCAGCAAATCAATCAAGATCTGAACATTCAGCTGCTGAAAGATGGTTACCGCCTAGACGAAATCCCCGATGACGAAGACCTGGATCTGATCCCACCCAAATCAGTCAACCCTACCTGCATGTGCTGCCAGGCAACCTCCTCTACTACCTGTCAAATACAGTAACCCTGCCTTTCTGACCCCCTCTTCCCTTTTCCACACATCATGAGCGCCCCTGCCCTCCCGTCTGCTGTGAGTTTACTTCACCATGAGAATGGTGACAGTGAGATCTTGGTAGAATATTGTAAGTGCTATGATGATATTGACAACAGCAAATATTCAAATTACCTTATAGAAACCTTGGTTTAAAAATCTAGGAGAACAAACATGTTTGAAATTAATCAATATGTATTTAAAACATTAGTAAACTGGTGGTTTCCTCCTATGGTAGGACGTGCACTTGTGTTTGAGAGCTCTTCTCCTAGTCAACATGATCTAACGTAACACACTGATGAAAGCTGGCAGAAAAGAAATGTTTGTTTGATGCTCTAAAGTGATTTCAGTTTCCCTGAAGAATAAGAAACATTATCATAACTGACTCAGCTGTTCTGCTTACCTGAATTCTGAGTTGCATTTTTTTTTCTTTTTTTTTCTTTTTTATGCTTTCACTTGTACTTTTTTAACCTGAGGGATCATTACGATTGAATGTGTTAATGTTCAGATATTTGGGAGGTGAGGTAGAAATTTGATTCTCCAAACAGAGGGTACTGTATTTGTTGTACTGTAAGGGGTTAATATGTAGCACAGGCCAAGTCATTAGGCTCATTTACACCACCTTCAACACTTTTACTCTCATTGCCTAAATGGCTAGAGATGTGGCATCACAGAGATTAGGGCTGAATGTATAAACATGAATAGCTGAGGAACAAACTGCATGAAGAGCATCTGATTGAATACCTGAATGGTAAATAATGAGCAAGTAGCTTTTTGCACCCCAATTATTTTGTGAAATCAGACACTACTGTTGTTGCATTGTTTTGATTTTGCACATTTTATTTCTTTTTTTTTTTTTGGTGGCCCTTAGCTGTGTACTGTTTCCTGCAGAGCAGTGAAAATTAACTGTGTAAAAAGGGAAGATTACATATCCATTCTTGCTTCAACCCTCCAACACAACGCTCATGTGATTCCTGTGTTATTAAGGCCAAAGGAAGTGGAGGGATCTCTCAGCCTGGTCTTTTATTTACCTTTTCTCAGTGTCACAGAACCTGATGATCACTGGACACTCCCTCCTTCCCATTTCTGTGTCAGTGCCACAGATCATTAGGAGAACACACAGGTTCACACACCAGAGGGGTGTATTACAAAGTGAACTGAATGGGTTAACAAGCTTAAAGTCAAAGATTTCATTGTTACAAAGGTGGCTCTCTTTTCACCCATGGTAAATATTGCTGAAAGCATAACCTGCTTCAGAGCCCGAAGCAGAAAACCCGAGTTAACAAAGGCAGCTATTGACCACTGTCGTGGGGTTTTAGGTTTTGTCAAGCCAACTAACACAAAAAAAACCTGGCTATGTTGAATTTGCTTTATGGTACACCCCTTAGAGTGACTTCTGACACACACACACACACACGCGCACACACACACACACACACACACACACACACACACACGCACACACACACATACATGCAGACACACCCATATGCATGCATACAATGCCAAAATAATAAGTGAGATGGCATCGATTTCTCTTTTGATCAACAGGATGAAAATCATTTTGTAATTGCAACATCAAGGATCGTTGACTTGGAGCACTAATGTTCTTCATTCACGACCCTCTCGCCTCTAAATCAGCTGTTTATTTGCAATTAGAGTATGCCTTAAGTAAAGAGAAATTAAAACGATGTCTGTGTTCATGCCATCTTGATTTAGTTTTATTTGAAGAGCATTTGCTGTCCAAGAAGTTGTGCTTTTTTTTTCTTTTTCTTTTTACATTTAGACACAAGTGATTTTGACTTTTTTTCTTTGGTTTTCTTTTAAACAATTTTCTTGTATTGTAAACACTTCCATTACAGTATTTAACAATGTTATTATGTGCAGTGTATGAAAATAATAAACTAAATGCAAATGGAACACTGCGTGGTCTGTCCTGTTATTCATAATAACAATATTCATAATTTATTACATAATAATGAATATATAGTGATCTGAGAGTGTAAGATGTGAAAAAATGAGAAGTATGCAAATGCTTAGAAAGAAAAAAAAATGTATAATTTTAATGTTAAAACTTTTGAGCAATAATTATTACATAGCTATGTGTATTGCAATAGCATGGGATTTGCATTGACAGTCCCTGATTACAGTACAGTAGCATCAGAAGTAAGGGCTTCAACCTGAAAGGCACCAGCATCCAATCACAGTCATCATAATGCCAGAAAAGAAAAAAAAAACATAGCATTTCACTTCACAAATGTACATAGTTTGTATTCTACAAGCTACAGACTGTATTTGGATATTTGCATCGTGTGACAAGTATGAAAGAAAACTAATGACATCAATAATGGATCTGGCTCCTGCAGTGGTTTAATAAGACCTCTCATTCCATTTGAAATATTATAAAAGATTCCCAGACAAATAAAACATACATTGTACCAAAGAAATACATACAAACATGCTACATGATGGAATTCATTGGCTCACATTCAAATTAATCATGAAAGCATTCCTCAAATGGAAGCACAAACAATAAGATTTTCTGTCTTTCATTCTTTTTTTTTTTAAGGATTCTGTGCTGTGAAAAATGTTGTGCTTCCATGTCAACACCAGGGGGTGTGATTTTAGGTCGTGTGACCAAACATCAAATTATTCCCTGATAAAATGCAGTCCAAACAAACTGGCACTCTCGGCATTTATAGACAGTCATTGAGCTTTAAAGTATTAATAAACAGCAACATAAAGAATCTGACAACATTAATTCAGGTAGTACTGAAAATGTAGAAATTCCCACTCTGCCAGCAAACCATCGAAAGGCACGCACTTTCACTAAACATAAATCACTGTGGTCGGAACACTTGTGTAGCATTTCAACGCTAAGTGAACAAGTTACCATTTTATCTTTTAAATGGTTTTACCCTGTCATGTTTTCAAGCATTACAAAGAAACAACACAAATGTTGAGATTCGCTTGTGTATTATGGGCCAAGGTACTATTAAAGGTATATTCATGTATATATTTGCAACGCATGTGTTCCAAAACAGGAAACACACTGCTTATACTTACAAGCTTATAGCACACCTGAAGTCCATAACAAAATATGTGAAATTAAATAAACAGGCTCTATAATTCTCTACATTATAGCTTTTATTACTCTCTAATAACATGTAACTACACTAAAGTGAGTATCTCACCAATCTGAACTTTGCTTACTCTATTTACATGATAATACTGCTGTGTTGTACATTTGCATTATCCTCGGGCCGAAAAGCAACTGTTCAAGTGTGCATAAGTCTATGTGTGCAATAACAACATTCATTAAAGGACTATTTCCAGAACTTCTTGGCGCACTAGG
>VUQJ01002999.1:0-10013 GCA_015108635.1 Andinoacara biseriatus | reverse complement strand
CTAATGTCCTCGAGTCTGTGTTCCTGCTGTGTAGTGAAACTGCTCGATGCGACTGTAGCTGCACAGAGCAGAGCTGATGTAATATTTATAGCCTGTTGTGTACATCTAAATGTGCATCTAAATATCATTAAGCAGGAAATAACCTGTACAGTATCCCTTGTTATGGAGACTGAATATCAACAGAAGAGAGAGGAGGGTGCAGATGCTCTTAAAATGCTTATTGTTATATCTCTGAATCTCATTCACCACTGAATCAAAACGCAAATCCCTTTAGGACTTTATTTCCTGTCTCTCGACTGCCCTCTCTCCTTTTCTTCCAAACTGTTTCGGTGGCTTTAATTTGGCAAAATAGTTTCAAAAAGCAGCGAGCACTTCCCCATTCTCGCAGCCTCGAAGAGCTTTAAACGCTGTGGTTATAATGTGGTGTCGAGTTAAAACCACAAAAATGCAAGAATCCTTAATCCTGAATTCATTTGCGTCACTTTTTAAAGCTTATTTTGATCTATGTATCTCCTGTGGGGCTAGTTCCACTTTTTCCTGTCTGGCTGTGATGACTTGTTTTAAGTAGACGGGTAGAGAGACATGAAATGAGGTAAACAACATGAGGTTCTTTGAGTTTGTCCGGGCAGAAAAGAAAAACATGTCAGGACTTTCGTGCCAGGGCAGGTTTTTATGAATGGACTTTTTTTTCCCCTCTCTCGCTCTCTTTTTTTGTGAATGAAAAACAACTGGAAAATCCAGTATAAAAGCCCGCAGTCTGCCGGCAGCGGATTGGCTGCTAAGGCTCAAGCTCTGCCCACGGTTGCTAGGAGCCAGACTACCAGCTCTCTGATTGGCTCAGGGAGGGGACCGAGACTTCATTCATAAGCCAGTGTATTCATCCGGACAAAAGCAAGAAATTCGAGCTCTTGAAGAGGAAATCCACCAATCACGAGTTTCTCTGGAGCGAGCCAGAAAAGCACGTCTCCATATTATCCCCCAAATCATGTATGCTGCAGAAGTGACAGCACAGCTGGCGTTCAAGAGTCGCCACACTTCGATATGAACTTTATCGAAAAGCGTGAGTCAGTCAGATCGGGTTTGGTTTAGTTGCTGCCACCCGACAAAAGCGCAACATCTGTTTCCCCCTTGCGCTTTCCTAAAGAAAGTGGAGCCCGGCAATCTGGGCAGACGTGGCAAAAAAAGGAAGAAGAAAGAAATAGAAAAAGCCCAAGAAAAGAGGCTCAAACCCACAGAACTCATATGCGCTTTCCGAGCCATCTGACCTATCTTCAACCCAGAAAACGAAACTTTTACTGCGTCCTTCTGCAAATAAAAGCAATTAAGTGGCTGCTCGTTTTTGTAAAACTTTACCTGAAACTGTCTGTATCACTCGCACTGACACATACGAATAAAAAAAAGGAGATTTGTAAAGTGGGCCGCAGCCCGCTGGGTAATCACTCGCCATCACTTCCCCTCGGCATTTTTTGTGAATGGAGCTCATTATGCATGCAGCCTCCACGCAGCTCCATTCACAAGCAGCGCTCCCTCCTCTCTCTGCAGGCTGCGTGGATCTCACTCAACTCAGCCTAAATGACCACAAACGGTTAACGGATGGATTATAAGATGGATGGATATTTGGACCAGCAAGTGCCTTACACTTTAGCAAATGTACGTATACGCGGATCAACTCTTTGGTGCTCTTTCGCCTTTTTAATGTTTCTGCTACCGGGTTTTTATTTCTCTCCGCGTCGCGTCTGCACGAGTTTTGGCTGGAGCAGCTGCGTGTGCGTGCGTGCGCGCGATAGGAAACTGTTTGTCAGGGGGCTTAAAACTATGAAAAAGCTCCACAAAGTAAAGGATATAATGCGGTGCATTTAATAATGTTTGTCAGCGGGGTTTCTTATGCGAGATAGTTTGGTTGGAGAACGTGTCAATGTGTGCCAAATGGTCACCTCGCTCAGACGCAAACAGCACGTTTGTTTTTCCAAGATTGCCTCCACAACTGGGAAATCAGTTGTTTTCACTGGAGCTTGACGCTCACCAACTGCAGTAGGCTCTCATTTATAATCCATGGCATGATTATTATTATCATTATTGTCATCGTCATCATCACTTTTAGTGTGTCAAAGTGGTGGCTTTTGCATCACTTCATGTCATTTTTCCTGACTATAGTAAAACGCTGTTAACTGCTTTGACACTGATGTGCTGAAAAAGCCCTGTTGGAGTCCATTTCTCACTTCTGCTCCCCTCTTAACCTCTATGGCTTTTGCAGAAGTCGCAAGGAAATGGGCCCCTAAATAGACTGTTGATGGCAGCGAAAAGGAAATACATGGACACAGAATTGCCCCCTCAGGAATCCGAAGGTAAAGTAAAAGAGTGGAAGTTTTGTCCTCCAGTCTCTTTACGTTGTATACATCATGGTCTACCCCAGGCAATGTCAGTCTGTGTCACAGCTACTGTGTGTAGATGAATATTCACTCTGTGTTTTTCTGCCTTTCTGTTCAGACCTCTTCCAGGATCTAAGCCAGCTCCAAGAGACGTGGCTCACAGAAGGTGAGACTTGGCTGACTCTTAATGTGTCATTTCTGTGATGTGACTTTGACAGTCATAGGGGTTGATTCAATGTGTGTCTGGACAGATCCTTAACCACTGAACTCTTAAACACACACACGCAAAGCATAATTTTATTTGATCCTCCACACTAAGAATTCCAAGACAAATTCCAGGATTGCTTTAAATGTGCTTCCTGGTTTTCTGTTAGTGCCACAACATTTTGCACTTTTACTGAACTGCTTTCAAACTTTGAATAATTGTAACAAAGCTGACCAGTTTGGTTTCACGGCCATACAGCCTCTAGATTTTTCTGATGCAACACACATGCTCATAAACCGCTCAACATAAAAAAAGTGAACACAGACGGGACAGTATTAGCTTTGAGCATACCCTATTTTGGCCATGTTGGCATGTAGCGTGCGTGTGAGTTGGGGGCCAATGCAAACAAACAGGCTGTTTGGCTTGTGTCACTCAAAGGCGCATAGCGATGAAATGAGGCCCAGTCAGAGGTGATTGTCAGCTAGCAGACTTATTAAGTGCACTGATGACGTGAGCTGTAATGGAGTAATTATACTGTATGTCAAGAGGGGGGGAAACAACACAAGCAGTGAGTCATTGTGAGTGTTTTTTGGTAGTAACCTGGTGCACAGCGGTGGCAGGACGGTGGCTCCAAATGTGCGTGAAGGCTGCAAGTTAAAAATGAGAAGTGCATCATGGGGTGTGAATTTTGATGTGTAGGATCAACTGTGAGCCACATCAGCCTGATAAATGCTGTTTAAGGTCATTTTCTGCTCTGTGTGTTTCCTTACTGTTGCTTGGATGTTTTATTCTGCAGAATAAATGTGCAGACGTGGTTGAAGGTTGTATATGTATCTGCTGATTGTGCTCTTCTGAAATCAGAGTTAAAAACTTGCACGCGCCCAAAACGAAGGGTGGTCTGACACGCAGTTTTCATGATGGAGTGAAATGTTGTACACGTACACTTGATATACTTTTCAGCAAAGTCAGAGATGTGTTTTGTGCTTCAGTTAAACTTCTGAAATGAAGAATATTTGTGTATTCATGTGTTTAAAACTGAGTCATGTGGTGTGCTTTGAATTTTTACGCTGATAATTCAGTATAGGGGCGAGGCGAGTGGGGTGGCATACATAACGTATTGCTCCAAGCAGAGTGCTTTATATGTCTTAAAACTAGCTTCATGGCTCCCAGGGGTCTCCAACCTTTAGCCAAAGGGTCCAAGTCAATTTATTTATAAGTGCATTTAAAAACAGGGGGTGATCAGAGTCCTGTACAGTTAAAAGACCTAAAAAATAACTTGGGTAAAAACTCAGTTTGGTTTAAAAAAACCCCAAAAAAAAGGGGTTCATAAAAATGTCCGTTGATGGAGACGTCAGGCTGGGATGGAGCAGCTAAATTATTAGCCCAAGTGTAACAAACTCTTCCTGCTGCTATGGACTTGGGCTAACTCGCACAACACAGACATAATGAGCAAAATGTGGCCAAAAAAAAAAGGTGTCACCAGGTCCTGTGTTTCTGCCTTTGTTTCAGTCTTTTGTGACAGCTTTTTATATATATATATAATATTTCTTAGCTTTGTACAACTGTCAAATATATTTTAGTCACATTTCGTGGAAATTGGTAGTCAGCACCTCCTTCCTAATGGCATCATGCACTTGGTCATGTCTCTTAAGCCACAATAATTGGCTAATCTGAAACAGTGGCTGTCGCAATAGACCAAATATCGTCTAATCTGAGCCCGTCAACAGTCGTCATTAATGACAAACTGGAAGGAACCTGAAATGATGGCAGAAATGTGTGTTCTTTAAGGTCAGTGAGGAGTGCGCTGCAAAGCTAAATTTCATATTTCTAAGTTGTTTGTTTTTACATGAAATCCATTTGGAGTCGTTTATAGTATTAAAGAGATGGTAAAATAAGTGGAAGCTGAGATGCTGTGGAAGCAGTGGTCTGTGCCCAAACAGCAGTTCCCACCTCTGTTTACAGCAAACAGCGTCGTTTCCAGGTTAGCTTTCACACCTTTTCACATGCAGCTTCAAATACCTGCAATTTCTCTTCACACCAGAAAAAGACAATGGGAGTCACTTCAAAGTTGGAGTCTATTTATACTCACAGATTTGGCTTTAATGCGCCTTCCCCGCTTACACTGAGTGGTTATTAAGTCATTTTAGTGACAGAGGGGTTTTTTTTGGTGGAGTGCTGCCACCCAGGTTAGATATCTTTGCCAACAACTTCCTCCAAAGGAGGTAAATTAAGTTTAGTTTGCGGTCCTCGCAGTCTTCCCAGATACAATATTGTGGTCATGTGACTAATCCACAGAACCTTTTTTAGCTGTAAAAAAAGAAAAGGCCCCTTTGCAGTCTGATGATGGAGGTTTGACTTTAAATTTCAGTTTAAGTCCCAAATCCTGGAACAATGAAACCCAAAACTGTCTGCATGGCTTCATACCACAGAAAGTTCAATGTAAAGTGGAAAGTAGTCCCTTTCTATAATTAGATAAAGCGGCCTTTTAAAGGAATCTTCGAACTGTTTGGCAGCTTAATGTTGAGTCACAGAGTGAAGAAGCACGCGGGGGGACGACCAAATGGAGTGTGCAAGTGTAACTTTATCAAAGTGTTATTTAACCCTAAGTATGGGGCTTGTTTTCAGCTTTCAGCTAAGACCTCTCCTTTCCTGTTGCATTAATTAAAGACCTTATCATGACTGATTGCAGTTGTGAGGGATTCGCCGAGGTTGTAAAAGCTGGTTAGCTGGAGGGATTTATTTTTTTCTGCCAAAGGAGAACGGAAGCAAGGGTGAGACAGAGAGGGTGAAGCTCTGAATGGCACGAGTTCAGGAGCTTGTCACATCTTGTTTGATTTTTGGGGCCTTTAGGTTTATATGTCTGTAGCTGCTGCTCAGCTCCTCCCAGGATCTCCCACTGTGAGTGTGTGTGTGTGTGTGTGTGTGTGTGTGTGTGTGGGGGTGTGGGGGGGAGTCATTCAAGGTGCCTGGACGCAACATGCGTCTGTGCTCGAATAAACACTTTCCTTCTTGTGCTGACTTGCATCTCAAAGCCCCTGACGAGGTGTTCCTGGAAACAAATCAGATACACATGCAAGCGCTCATACGCACACAGGAAAGTGTGCAGACACACACACGTGCACACACACACACACACACACGCAGGGTAGCGCCTGATGCTCATCATTTATGTTTCTTCTCTCCTGCGTCTCTACAGGGTCCAGCATGTTCCGCTGTGGACATGTTAAAACTCGTGGAAATGATTGATTGTTGGATGTGCAGAACTAAATATTGGCCCCTGCTCTGTCTCATACGGCAGTTTTATTTCTCCCCCCTCGAGGGCAAAGGACTGAAAAGTTAAAAGGGGGTAATATTATTATGGTATAGTAAACCACAGGATGTGGCGTTATATAAGAAATCGATGTCATTTATCAGAACATGCTCCAAAACGGAGTCATCCGGTTTCCTGTGCACAGGAAGGAGGAGTGTGACGACAAGAAAGTGGATTTGAATTTCTTATTTCCTCTTTTTGTCCTCTGTCTCTGCTCCGCACTCGCTCTCTGTCTGAGTTTTGGTGATGAAGTGAGAGAGAGATGAGGCGATGGAGGTCGAATGCTGGGTCAGATTGTGGTTCTGGGGTGAGGTTACAAACAAAGGTCTTGTTGCAGAGTCACTGCGTGATCTGCAAATCCTTTTTTTTAAGGGTAAAAAGTTCTCTTCTTTATTTTAAAAGTAGGTCTTTTGCCCCTTTTCGGTGGGAAAATGGTGCTTAACTACCTGCACTGTGTTTTTGTAGCTCATTACACCCCTGATTGGGTTCATGATATTTAATGATAGCCATCAAATTTTCCTTACTAGTTGGGTTGTACCATGACGTAAGTTTGCAGTGGAAACACAGTCCACAGTCTTGTGTTGCTGGAGCATTGCCAGATTAAAAAGGTTGCGAGTTGCTCTCTGCTCTCCGATTAGAATTAGGTTATTAACTCGAGGGTTGGCAAAAGAAATGCCGGTGCGCGTATCTGACCTCTTCACCCTCGGTAGGGTGTTGGCAGTCCAACGATTTAGGCTTTTCAAGCGCGTTTGTGTGACTCAAAAGTCCAAAGCTCCAAAAGGATAACTGTGAATGGGTTTGGAAAGAGGAGCACAATAGCGTCTGTCTAGCTCTGCTGCACCTGGGCTTGGCGTCGCCTGCTCTGCTTATTCAGTTAGATCCTAGATGAGATTCATTATGAGAGAGTGCCTAATCAGGCCTACTGAAAATGTACACCACTGCAAGTCATTATAGATCAGATGGAGATCTCACATATCACCATAGTGACTCATCTAGTTTTACAAATCAGTGTAAGTTGGGTGTATTTTGTTTCTTAGATGCAACCTTCTGTATCACTGAAAAGTAACTGAATATGATTTTGGTTAATAAGTTTCTCTGTGTTCACTCTCAAATATGCCGGGCAGCCCACTAGAGACAGAGATCCATCGTCTCCTCGGTGCTTTTTATCCATCTGGATGATAATGTTGTGGTTTAGATCACATCATTTAGCCTTCTCGTCAATATAATGAGACTAAAACTTTGAAAAACCGCCGCTGCCAGCAATATCGCTGCACAGACGCAAGCGTGCACCCATCCATAACATGGGAGTCAGATTTGTTTATGTTCATTAATGGTGTGCACCACCACCATCATCATCACAGCAGAATAGTTCCTGTACAGGAAACTTTTCACAACAAAATCTGGGGTTTAACAAACAAGAAAATTTACTCACAGGCACTTTATTAGGTACACATGTTTATCTGCTCATTAACACAAAGATGTAACTGACTTGCTGAAGTTCAACCTGAGCAGCATGGTCGTTGATGCCAGATCGGCTGGTCTGAGTATTGAACAAACTGCTGATCTGCTGGGATTTTCCCACATTTCCCACATCTCTGTAGGTTCCAGAGAATGGCCTAAAAAGCGGAAAAGTCCAGTGAGTGACAGTTTCTTTGAAAGAAAATGCCTTGTTGATGTCAGAGGTGAATGGCCAGATTACTCTGAGCTAATAGGAAGGTAAGAGGAAGTCAAATAATTGAGGCTACAATTTGCACAAACTCCAGTTTGCCTGGTCTGATGAGCCTCGATTTCTGCTGGCACGGATGGTACCGTCAGAATTCAGCGTAAACGTCTTGAAAAGCATGAATCCATCCTGACTTAATACCGCCTGAGCATCATTCAAATGCTGCAGCCTAGCTGAGCTCACTGCACTCAAACAGCCTCCACAGTGCACCTATTGGGAGATTTGCATCACGGACGTGCAGCTGTGTGATGCTGCCGTGCCGATATGGGCCAAAATCTCTGAGGAAAGTTTCCAGCAGTTTGTTGATGCTATTAAGGCCGTTCTGACACCAAAACAGTGCCCAGCAAGGTACACGTAATAAAGCAGTGAGTATGTACAGTTCCATTATATTGAGGGTAATCCAGCCAGCATTGCACACCAAAACACTCCAGATACATAAATAACTCTACAAGCAAAAAGCAAAATATCCAGATCAGATTTTTGTGGTCCTTGTAAACTTCCCTTGCGTGTTTCACTTCTCCTTTTTTTTTGCTTTTGGTTTTCTCTCTGCTTCTATTTTAAGCGATTTCCCCATCACTGCAGAAGATGAAATCCAGACTGCTTTTAAATTGTTAGACAAGAGTCCCCGACTCTTTGGAGAGAAATGTTGGATGTAAAAAGCTGGTTTGTCACTTCATGTGACAGATTTTCTCACTCGTTTGGCTAGAACAGCCTGTCCTGACTGTCAGGATTTCTACAGTGGAAATAAAACACTGTCAACTAAACTAGTGAGAAATTTATACACTAACAAGGCGAGTGTAATCTAGTTTCTGCTTATAGAGATGGAGGGAACAGCTACAGTATCTCCATGTGGGCTGTAAATTGATTTATAGATCAGGAAAGTGCTGGCGTGCTACACGGATCACGAAGGTCACCTGAATGAGCAGGACTCAGATTTTAATGAAGAGAAAAAGTCACAGAATGAGGGATGAAAGAGAGCGTGAAAAATCTTTTGTCTGAACCGTAATATTTCATTTCTTCTACTTTCAGCTCAGGTTCCTGACAGCGATGAGCAATTTGTTCCTGATTTCCATTCTGAGAACTGTGAGTACATTCAGCTTCTTTGTCCTTCACTCTGTGCGTGTGTGTGTGTGTGTGTGTGTGTGTGTGTGTGTGACCTGATCTCCTGCCCATACTTTGTGTTGCATAGATTAGATCTTTTTCATTAATTCATGTAACACACTGAGCTGTGCATGCCTGTCTGACTCAAGCCTTGTGATTTGGCCAGTTGGCCGGCTCATGCAATTTACAGTTTGCGTGTCATAAGAGCGACTGTGGATGAAAGCAGCAGTCAGATTTGGGCTTGCGAAGCCGCCAGAGGCTTACGTGGGGATACTGTAACTCGCTGATGTTACAGTAATCTCTTTGGCAGGCAAAGCTATGCAGAAACAGAGGGGCTAATGAGCCAGTCATCGTGAAGTGAGTTTGGATCCCGGCTTTATGTGCTGCCACCCATCCATTTGCATACCTTTGAAAAGCTGAATGGGGACAGCCCAGGAAACCAGTAAAAAAAATTTTCAGGGCCCAGGTACAAAGATGGCCTTTTGTCCACATCGGAAGGTGTAAAATAGAAAAGCAAATTCCTGGGCTGCACAACTGAGTGCCTATTTGAATGAGTTTCCCTTTCTTGTTGTGTGTTTTAACAATGGCGATGCAGGATATGGGTGGGAGTACGTGTCGCTCTACAAACAGTTTTTTTTTTCTCCTTTTTCTGCCCCATTCACTTTCTCCATCTTAAGCAGTGACGCTGAAATGGTTAGCAACTTAAAGAGGCCTTCTAGAATAATCCCACCCCCTAACGTAAAAGCGGCGGCTTTGGTTCCCGGTCAAAGGCGCTTCCTCCATGTGTCCATGTGATTTAACCAGCTCCGTGTCACCGCCGGTCAGCTCCTCGGTGACACATGCCCTGCGCGACATTGTCACCGTGTGTCGGCCAACAATGTGGAGGAGGATGTGCAGATGATCCCCGGGGCACACAGAGGTCATGTCTACTTAACCCCCCGGGTCTGTCGGCCAATCAGCTGTCAGGCCTCTGCTAACGGCTGACCTGGGTATGATTTGCAGGGTCAGCGCGGCTTCAATTTGACGGGCAGCTCACTTATACACAGCAGAGACACTCCTGCGTTGACAGACAGTGTCCCTGCTGATCACGGTCAATACCCACTGAGTCCACTCAGGGCATCTCTATTCAGCTCTGACTGCTGGAAAACTGAAACTGACAGGCGCCTTCAAATATTTGTGCTCGATATTTTTCCATACTGAACTGACAAGGCCGCTCTCAGCGTGTGTTTAAAAAAAAATAGGTGACTCACCTGTTTTGAAAAACATAAAAAAAAAAGAAGCATAAAGCAAAGCCTTAATCCCAGC
>VUQJ01002996.1:44848-55380 GCA_015108635.1 Andinoacara biseriatus | reverse complement strand
TTAAAAAAAAGAAAAATTTTATTTTTAAAAAAAAAAAAAAAAAAAAGTGGAATGCAGCAAATTATCATTCAAGCCAGTGTAACACAGGCAACTGGTTAAAAAAAAAAACTAATAATGCATTCAGCAGTGTTAAAAGAAACAAGTGCATTAAAACTTCATGAATAACCAGTGCAGATGCATGGTAGCATAAGCCATGTGTCGTGCAGTTTTAAGACTAATGGTGCTGCTCCTCAATGTAGCAACATCCTAGAGAGACCGGGTTGGATTTTTATTCAGAAAACTTCCAAAAACCATGCTGAAAACTGGACTTCTAAACAGGAAACCTGTAGCAAGATACTGGAAAATGTTTTGTGTGGATACTTTTGCAGTGATCTCCAAAGACCAAAACTGTAGACTGCACCTCAACAGACTCGCGCCTTCAAATCACTGAGGATGTGAGCCTTGCCGAGTGGTGAACATGCCACCACCCGTGACATGAAGCAGGGAAACCAAGGTCTCAGGCTTCAACTCTCAACACTGGAAGTGGCACTGTGTTTAAAAAGGACTTACCTATATCAGCAGAATGCTGCAGCTGCCTTCTCTGTCAGCAGAGGGAATAAACCCACGAGAAGGAGAGAGACACACAGGAAATTAGTGACAGAATGACACTAAGCAGAGGACTGAACTCCTCGTCCAGGTCCGCAGCACAACCATCACGTTCTCATTCTCCGTGACCCCTGCATCAAGCAGTGACAGTCACAGGAATGTATATAAACGGTGTCTACATCCTCACCAAGTGAGAATGTAGAACAGCAACAATTTGTTACTACAGGGAAGAAACTAGGTTGTTAGACTTGCTGCAGCGGCCACATCGAGGAAGGCTGAGGTCAAGACCTCAGTGATTTGAGAACGAAATTGGTAGAAGAGAGCACGCTCTTCTACCACTGTGCACTGTGGCCAGTGTGATGTGTTTGGAAGCCCCAAATCTGAGCTTGACAGACACAACAGCAAATACAAATCGTGAAGACAACTCAACATACACCCCCATTAATGACAAGAGTGATGTCAGTTGGATACATAAGCTGTGCGAAATATGGAGGTAGTTCCTGTTAGAGGGGGGTGCTGAGGTGGACGCCACTTCATCTGAAGGAACCTACCAATAAAAAAAACATGTTTCCAAGCACACAATTTTTTTTCAATACAAGCACAGGAGACAGCAAGAAACAAGCAGCCAAAATAAATAAAAAAAAACAAAAAAAAATGGATATTTATAAAGGCTAAATATTTGAGAAGAATTTAAAAAGTTTAATAGTGGGGTTTCTGGAAATCTCATTTGTGTGTTGTAATCACTACATCTAATTTAAATTTTAAGTAACAATGCATGTAACTGCTAAACATCAGACAGTATGGAGATAGGGCTTGTGCACATGAACTGACTTTACTGAGGGTACACTACAGTAAAAAAAAAAGAAAAAAAAAAAAAAGACATCACCACTGGACTTTCCCTCATTGGTGACAGTTTATAATCTGACGTCTCTGTTTAAAATAATAAACTGCTGAGTTTTTAACCTCATATGCGGTGCTTGTATAGAACATACAGACTACAGGCAGTCTATAGCAGCTGAATTCAAACGGCGATGTGTAATTGAGCAGTGATGTGACAACTTAGGTGGCCCCCCCCGGGGGGGCGGGGGGGGGGGGGCGGGCTGGACCAGATACACCACCAGTGACTGTAAATCTGTGATTTTTAACTGAACAAAGGGATTTGAATCAGCAAAATGATCCATGACTCCCACATAATATTTTTAGTGTGACACTGTAACAGTAGTGAAAACTGCCACGTAGTACCAGTTTATCTCACTTCAAAAAATAAAAAGTTTCAGAACATCAAAGCCAAGAAAACCAGTGTTAAAAAAAAAAAATCCCTATATTAAACTACAACAGGGTTGACAGGACTCAAATGTGAGGCCCAGACCACAGAAGTCTTCAATAACAAGACTGCACATGAAAGCAGGCACCCAGTCCACGTGCCAAGTACTGCTGCCACCCAGGGCTGCCTCAGGTACCACAACAACAAAATTAAAGGGAAAAGGAAAAAAAAAATACCCAGAGGAAATCCCACATTTCCTTCTTTAGCAATTGTACATATAAAGGTAAGGAGTTTCATTTTATTAGTTCTGAGGTTTTGGTACTGTAGATTTGGTCACCTGCGGCATTAGAGTACAGCCACGGCCCAATACCTACCTTTGGATTCCTCTTTGGATTTGGGGGCCCATTTTTAGGTGGAGGCTGGTTTCCCGAATCCTGAGCTTCCATTTCCTCAGCTTCTTCACTGCGAGACAAACAATGTGACCCCCGTTAAAGACAACCCTGCTCTAATTACTGTGTTTTCAGTCCCATTACCACAGGTGGATTACAGCATGAAAACCTCATTTAATATCTTGATGAAAAAAAGTCCTTTAAGGTAGAGATAATGTAATCGATTTGTACAACTTTCTCCATGTTAGGACTTTTTAATCCAACCAGCTGATGGGTCTGTAACTGTGTTTTGGGAAACGTGCTTTATCTATTCCATATGAGGATCCATCCATTCAAAACAAAGGGTAGTATTTTTACTATCGTCAATGATTTTTAAACGTTCTTGGATTTTTTTTTGCCTGGTATTTATTAGCTTTATCAACAACACAGAGCAGCAGCAATAGTACTGAGTGCAGCGCAGGCAGAAAAATAAATAAATAATGGGGAATAAGTAATATTTAAAAATCAACTTAAAGCATCTTGCAATATTGAAATCTTAGTTTTAAACTCGGAGTTTCTCTTTTGCGATTTACAAAAGGGAGATTAAGTCGTTATCTTATGCTTGCATTTATCACAGTAAGTCTGGGACTCAGATCTTGCCTTCGTCTCCATTATCTTTTGCACGCAGCCACAACAATGACGTAGATAGCATCAAAAATGAGGTCTTTTGGGCAAATATTATCATCAGAAAGACAGGTTCCTACAGTATCGATCATATAACCATCGATGCATGCATTTTTTTTTAAAAACAAAAAGCTGTAAACACCTCTCATTTCGTGAAACAAGGAAGGTTAGCTCTGTTAGCTGGGGGAGGCCCATAAGCCGATCCGTACTTTACATCAATTATCTGACAACCAAAAAAAGTGACTGTCAAACATATCTCAGTGATTCCAAACGCCACATATCATAGATATCTACAGGACATAATCAACTGTCCTGTATTATCAAACTTACCCGAGATATTAAACACAACCCGCAAGTTTCCCGGAGAACAAGGTGAACCGAGAATTTAATGCTAGCTGGGCTTTAGTAGAAGATAGTAGTCTACTGCGTTCGCCAGTTTTTTTTTTTTTTAAAAGCTATAATATTACTCTATGTCCGCGCTTGACAGAAAGACTCGATTCTCTTAGAGGAAACTAAATAACAATTATTGGCAATTATTTGTTCTTTTGCTTCTATTATAAACTAGTAAGTAAAATTTTCCAAGGCATCTGTGAGGGTATCCATTTTTTGTGCGTTTATTTTGTACACCGGTGTTTACCGCAAGACCTTCCTGGAGATAAAATTAAAAGAAATATTGAACTTCCTACGACACAAAGACTTATTTTTTTAAAATTTCATTTTGGCGAACTGGATAGCTATAAATTTGCGCTTTGCCCGAGTCCTAGAGATTTAATTTATTATAAACCACGCAGCAGCTAAAGCTGAGGTCCACGCATCTAACGAGCAGTCTTTGTGAACATGTACACACTCAATCAAAGGACCCAATGCATCCACACGAGACCGAATAAAAATTGTTTTCTTTGTATGTATGAATGTATGTGTGTGTAGTCATTAGCCGTGTGGATACTCTTTAGTGAATGTTTAATGTTGTGTAAACCTCCAACTTTAGACGCGAGGCACTTTTATCGTGGTAAGTAAAATCAACAACTCCCGCTAAATGCTGCTGTATTAAAACGAGTTAGCAGAGAAAGCTAGCTGCTCTGCTAACTTGTACACTGTTAAGAGTGCCAATATTAATGTTAACGATCCTGCCACAAATTATGTGCTGTAGCCGAAAACGTATTCAATTTCTCACAGCTTTACGTGTTATTAAAATCAGTGCATTTATTCAGTCCCCGCTATCTTCACGTGTTGTTACACTGACAGCAGTTTAGACTGCAGAGATGAAGGCCAAAAAGAAGAAGAGGCAGGATGACTTCCAGAAGGTGAAGCTAAAAGTGGGAAAGAAGAAGCCCAGAGCTGATAACGCCACAAACACCAACTTTCGGTCCAAGGGGATCTTTCTGCCTGAGCAGCTGAAACGCGACACGAGTGGCCCCACAACACACAGACAGCTGGGTATTAATGTAAGATCTCCATGTGTGCATTTAAGATGTCATCAAATTGAAAAGCTTGCTACAGGTTCATTTAATTGGTCGGAACAAGTTTATCTTCTTCCGTAGTGAGAGTAGGGAGCAGGTGAAAGAGAGCCTGGAGAAGTGGAGGTATGCTCTGGAGAGAAGAGAAATGAGAGTCTGTAGAAGCAAGACGTGTGTGAATGAGAGGGAGACAGGTGGAAACGTGAAAATGGATGAGTTAAAATACTCGGGGTCAGCCATCCAAAACCAACAGGCAGTGCAGAATTGAGTGCATGCATCAGGGGTGATTTTTGGCAGAAGGATAACCGAGTGAAAGGGAAAGTTTGCAGGATTGTAGTAAGACCCGTCAAAAAGACAGGAAGCAGATCTGGAGGTGGCAGAGTTGAAGATGGTAAGGTTTTTACTGGGAGTGACTAGAATAGACTAGAAAAGAGTACATCATGATGACATCAGAAGGACAGCTCAGGTTGAGTGGTTAGAGAGCCAAGCCTGAGATAGTTTGGACATGTACAGAGGAGGGATAATGAATATACTAGATAAAGGATGTTGAAGCTGGAGCTGCCAGGCAAGAGGAAAAGAGGACCTCAGAGACGATTCATGAATGTAGTGAAGGAGGTCACGCAGAGGGTTGGTGTGACAGAGGATGCTAGGGATAAGGTGAGATGGAGGCAGGTGACCTGCTGTGTTGACCCTTAACAAGAGCAGATGGGAGAAGAAGAACACCAACAAATTTATCTTATCATTTTTTCCTCCTTTTCCAGGACCTCCTGTCTCAGCTGCACCATTACAATGCCAATGTGAAACACAGTGCCTTGTTGGGTTTGAAAGAGTTGCTGTCTATCAGTCCATCTTTGCTAGAGCAGCATCTCTCACGCTTGCTTTCTGAAGTGGCAGCTGTTTTAACAGACAAGGATCACAATGTTCGTGTGGCGGCTACACGTGTGCTCAGGTTAGAGAAACAACATAAAAATATAGCAAACACCTTATTTAAATTTGCTTGTTTATATCTTAAATAACAGATTGTCTCAACCCGCTTGCAGGTTCATTGCACAGTGTGTGCCTGCCGAACATGTGGCTCCATTTTTCCCTCTCCTTAGTGCTCACTTGTCTTGTGCCATGACGCACATCGAGGCAGGAATCCAGGAGAATGCCATGAATGTCCTCGATGTTTTCCTGGAGCACTACCCTGCTCTGTTAGCTGCACGGCCTGCAGTACTCCTCACTAACTTCCTAGAGATGATCTCTCACAGACAGAACAGCGGAGGAGCCAGAAAAGCTCAAGACTCCAAGACACGGACCTGGGTGCTGTCGATCAACCCTGACAGGGCTGTAACGAGTCAGCAGTGGCGGCTCTCTGTGCTTCTGAGGTATGGAAGTGCTTTTACACAGAATCTAAATAATCTAAGATAATTCTGGATGCAAATCTTCTTGTTTATTCCACTTGTGCTTCAGGCTTGGGTGCTTTCTCCAGGCAGTTGTTGAGGAAAGACCAATGGAGGAAAGCGATATGTCTGTCCCAAATGAAGGAGTTTTTGGTTCCAGTGGAGAGGGCCGGCTTACACCTCTTCATCTCAGCTGGGAAGAGCTAATGTACAGCAAGGTTGGAGTTAAGCTTTATGAACATTCTGGGGCCAAACCAACTCAACGCTCTACCTTTAAACTCAGGTATGATAATTCAGACTTCAGTAGCTATCCAGAAATAGTTCAGTTAAAGTATGTTTAAATTTCTTTCTTTTTTATACTTATGTTGTGCAGACCTGAACAGGATCCAGGAGCTGCGGTAAGCGAGGGTCTAGATTCAGATGAGACTGTTCAGAAGTTTGCAGCTACGCTCGTGCCTCTGCTGCTGGAGGTGTGGGTAGAGGCCAGCACCAATGATGGTCCGTGGAATAACACAGAGGGAGCCCACCTGCTTACTCCAGATGCCATGTCAGTAATGTTCCAGGTCTTGTCTATTCTGCAGCTGCTGAGAAAACTTGCCCCACAGCGGGAGAACCAGGATGCATTGGTGAGATGTGACATGCATGTGTTTTTTGTTTGTTTTGTTTTGTTTACAATCTAAAAGTTTCATAAACCTTACAGACATCTGTTTTTTCTTTAGGATGCATGGTTTCGTAAAGAATACCTGGGAGATTTTAAGCAACACTTCATTAGAAACTTTCCATATGGCACTCGGGACACACCCAAACATAAAAAGAAAGTTGATCTCAAAAGGTAAGAAATTTCAGTGTTGGAATTTTTCTTTCTTTATTGTTTTTATGAAAATGTATCGTTTCATTTTCTTTATGGCTACTTCAGGATTGTGGGGTGAGTCCCAGTAGTCATAGGGTGAGAGATGGGGTACATCCTGAACAGGTCGGCAGCCTGTTGCAGGGCTAACACAGAGAGATAGACAGCTGTTGACATGCACACCTATAGCTGAATTAGAATATCCTATTAACGTAACACGCATTTCTTTGGACTGTGGGAGGACACTTGAGTACCCAGGGAGTCTGTGACTCAGGTGGTAGAGTGGATTGTCTACAAATTGGAAGGTCAGTGGATCGATCCAAAGTATCCTTATGAAGGCCTCGATGAATCCAGCGGAGTGTGAGTGGGTGTGAATGTTAGAAAGTGCGTAGGCATAGATGTTTGTGATTGGGTGAGTTAGACTTGTATTAAGAAGTAAGCAAAAAGCTTTGTGTAGAAGAACGCTATATGAGTACCAGTTCATTTACCATTTATCTGGCACAGAGAGCATGCAGGTAGGTTCTCTTACCTGTGGTGACTGACCCTTTTATTATTAACTATGTTAGATTAATTTTTTACCCATTGGAGGTTTTGACCACTTCTGTGGGGCAGTGAATCAGTGTTTCTCAGGTGTTTAAAAAAAAAAAATCATTGCATGATGATGCAGGTAATTACACATTTCCTCTTTGTGTTCCACACTTTTTTGTTGACTCAAGGATTGTGAAAAGCTACAGAGAAGCTTAACTATTGATCATCAAAGGCACTGATTAGGAACACAAACATTAAAATTCTTTTACTTTTTTGCCATTATGTATTTGTTGCAAGGAAAATAAATGTTGGCTTGGAGGCTCAGTGTGTGCTATTTAACCCTCAGTTATTAACTGATTGCATTTTTTGTGAAGTTCTAGTTGCTGAGGTGTACCCCATCTTTCTTACCTGCATGCTTGTGCATATTTCTAAACTTTGCACGTATACAGTTTGTAAGTTTTGAGATCTTTGTTTTAAAAACTGTTACAGATTTAAACAGCCAGTACAGTCAGATCCTCTACTCGTGGTTTTTGGTATTTCTAATGAGAACTGCTGAATAGCTGGAGCCATGTGTTCACTTATAGCCTGAGTACTACTACTACTACTTGTGCTGAGGTTAACCTAAATGGAAAAATACACACATACCTGTTTACCTGGAACTGGACAAACTCATAGTTAGGTGAACTCTGGCAGGCTTTTTTTCTGTTATTTTCGCACTATATTCAGACCTTAGGCTAAAATAATAAAATGAAATAAAGTTTTTGCTCTCTGTTATCCTACTACATTACTGTATTTTCTATATGATCCACTGTTGGTTTGTTTTCGTCCCCTTTAAAAAAAATAAAATAAAATAAAATTCCAGGATCATACTTACCGCGTCTGAAATCCAAACTAGCAAAGATTGCTTTCCTCTCACTCTCCTCTCTTCAGGAGTAAACAGATGGCAACCCTTCCTGGTGTGACTGTGGATCCTCTCGTCCTCAACATCACACTTTGCCAGGTGATGGTGTCCCTTAGCCAGAAGCAGGGTGTTGGCCGAGAGGCAGATGGAGACTGGCTGACCTCACTGAGGACATTTGTCCGAGACACTCTGGGGAGTGGAGTGAAGCTGAGCTACAGGCAGCTGCAAATGCTGCTGGGCACCGTGTGGAAGATGGTGCTCACACAGAGAAGCAAAAGTAAGCATGCTTATTGTATACTTTGTGTGTGTGTGTGTGTGTGTGAGAGAGATTAATCAATTTCAGCTGATTTGGTGTTAATTAAATGAACAACGGATGAACTAGAGGGGCAACAATGAGACAACCCCCAAAACAGGAATGGTTTTACAGGCGGAGGCCGCTGACATTTTTTCCCTCCTCATCTTGTCTGACTATTTTTTCACTAGTTTTGCGTTTGGCTAGGGTCAGTGTCACTACTCGTAGCATGAGGCGATAACTGGACCTTAAAGAGGTTGCACAGGTAGTCCAACTTCTCCAGGATGGCACATCAAGATATGCCATTGCCAGAAGGAGGAACAGGGTGAGCACTACCAAAGCCCTACAGAATGACCTCCAATAGACCACTGGTCTGAATGTCTCTTACCAAACAATCAAAAACAGACTTCATGAGGGTGCCACATCCTTTCGTGGGCCCTGTGTTTACTGCCCGGCACCCTGGAGCCCGTTTTGGCATTTGCCATAGAATACCAGAATTGGCAGGTCCACCACTGGCACCCTGTACTTTTTACAGATGAGAACAGGTTCACCCTGAGCACACATGACAGATATGAAAGGGTTGGAGAAGCCGTGAAGAACATTGTGCTGCCTATTAACTGTGTTCAACATGACTGGTTTGGTGTTGGGTCTGTGATGGTCTGGGAAGGCACAGACTTCTACAGGCTAGGCAACAGCACCCTGACTGTCATTACGTATTAGGATGAAATCCTTGGGCTCACTGTCAGATTCTGTGCTGGTGCAGTTGGGCCTGAATTCCTCCTGGTGCACGACAATACCCAGCCTCGTGGTGAGAGTATTCAGCCATAGGATGGAAGAATTCATACCCTTGACGCATCTTAACAATAGGGAACTTATCTTAACAATACATCAGAAATTGACCAGGCTAGGATTTACTAAAATATACTTCTCATCTTATAGAGATAAACATGAGAGAGGAGTTGCCATACTGATCTCTAATAAAATAAGATTTGAAATGACCTACGAACATAAAGATAAAGAAAGGAGGTTAGTTTTGATAAAAAGAACGATTAATGGACAAGTATTTACTCTACCAGGTAGTAATATTACCTTCTTTAAAACAATTATAGACTTGATTGTTAACCATTCTGAGGGAACCCTTATCTGTGGAGGCGATTTTATCACCAATTTGCAGCTCAAATTAGATGTCTCAAGTCAAGTAAGTGTTAACAATGGAGTCCATACCAAACTTTGCTCACTACTGAAGAACGCAGGTCTAATAGATATTTGGAGGGAAATGTTCCCAACCGCCAGACAATATACTCACTATTCCATCCCACACTCCATTTATACGAGGATAATTACTTTTTTATCTTTAATAAAGATTAGGCCAGCATTTCAGATATGGACATTAGAACTATAGATTTAAGCGATCATGCACCCATTTATATAACGGTGGATTTAGAAGAGAAGACGAGAAACACAGCATGGCGATTTAATTAACGATCATCATTTTAAAAAGAAAATGGCAAAATGACATTCAGAGATACCTAGATGAAAGCAGTATTGGTGAAGTTTCTCCACCTATCTTGTGGGATGCAGCCAAAGCTGTCCTAAGGGGGGAGATTATCGCAATTCCTTCTGCTTAAAAGAAACGGAGACAAAAGAAGTTGCAAAATCTACAAGAGAGATTAAAGCTTTTGGAGAACCAACATGCCCAAAATAAAAATCCTCAATCCTCAAATCACAAGAAATAGAAAAAAGATGCTTTATACTAAACAACATCAATATGAAAGCGGGACTAAATTTTCTAGATTATTGGCATGGAAACTAAAAAAAACAACAGGCTGAAAGGGCAATCTACAAAATACGAGACCACCAAAAAACACAGTACAAACTAATCAGGAAAAGATACATCTGCTTTTCAATCTTTACATAAAAAACTATTCAAAAATTCCTGGGGATAAAGAACATGAGAGAGATTCTTTTTTAGATACTATTGACCTTCCAGTCATGACTAAGGAGAAGAATAATCAACTAGGAGCTGAAATTACACTACTGGAAGTGCAAAATAATATAAAAAGTTAAAATCTCATAAATCACTTGGTAGTGATGGTTGTACCTCAGAATGGTATAAAGTCCTTAAAAATAAACCTGCTCCATTTCTCCTTTCAACTTTCAATTGGGCATTAAAAAAAGTACAGAGCCCCCCCCCCCCCCCCCCCCCCCCCCCCGGCTCCACAAC
>VUQJ01002996.1:21382-31408 GCA_015108635.1 Andinoacara biseriatus | reverse complement strand
AAGGGATTGCAATAGCAGCTGAGAAATTCAAGAAAGTGTTTTTCCCTGTTTTGGCATGCACTCAGTCAGACTCAGGTCACAGTGTTGCATTTGTTCAGCATTTCAGCCACTAGAAACATTAAAACTCAGTGTTTGGAAATTGAAAAGTCATTATTTCAGTGGTGAGCCATCATCCTGATTAATCCAATATTACATTACCAGAGCAATTAACTGCAGCATTGCACTCAAAGGCTGTTTAGTCTGAAATAGCTCTGCTTGGTCTTTATGCCTTTGGTTTTTCAGACTTCAGTGCAATTTCACAGGACTGACCATACATTTCAACATGGATGTCAGAGAGACAGATATACATATATTATCAAATCCTGTTTGTAAACTTGTTTCCTTGCTTTTACTTGGCTGGACCCTCTTTTGCCTAATTGCTTTAATTCTTCATGGCACAGATTCAACAAGGTGCCGAAAACATTCCTCAAAGATTTTGGTCCACATTGACATGAAAACATCACACAGTTGCTGCACATCCGTGATGTGAGGCTCTGTTGGACTGAGATCTGGTGACTGTGGAGGTCATTTGGATGCACTGAACTCATTGTCATGTTCAAGAAACCACTTTGAGATGATTTGAGTTTTGTGATATGGTGTGTTATCCTGCTGAAAGTGGCCATGAGAATCATGAAGGGATGGAAATGGTCAGCAACAGTACTGAGGTGGGCTGTTTAAATGATGTTCACTTGGTATGAAGGGGGCCAAAATGTGCCAAGAAAATATCTCCGACACTATTACACCACAACCCTAGACTGCTGATACGTGGCAGGATGGATCCATGCTTTGTTTATGCCAAATTCTGATCCTACCATCAAAAGACAGTGTGTGTGGTCTTCTGCTATAGCCCATCTCTCTCACTTAAAAAAAAATAAATTCTTGGCCCTCATAAACATGAAGTAATAATTTTGAGCAGCAGTGTCTTAAATACTCAGACCAACCTGTCATGCCACGTTCAAAGTCACCCTTCTGCCCCATTCTGATGCTCAGTTTTGAACTTGAAGAGGTCATCTTGACCACACCTAATAGCAATGAAATGAAATAAGATGCAGGTGATCTTACCATAGATGCTTTGTAGCACAGAGCTCTTTCTCGGTGTTGGTTTACCAGGTTGAGCTATGATTTCCACCTTCTTCCTGTTATGGGCGTAGTTTGAATCACTTAACTCCACCTCTTCTTGGGCCTTTACCTCCCTCCGTCTGCGTGCACAAAACCTGCAAACACACATCCATGCATACATGTGCATGCAGTTCAATTAAAAAAAAATCTCTAACAGTGTTCAAAGTTCTGAAAGCTGGCAAGTCCTCACACTAATTCTCACTAAGCGTAAACAAAGTAAACAGTTTATTCAAGGAAATTAATAGGCAACATATACACAACACAACTGTGAAGCTGAGGAGAAACAGAGGGCCCCCTGCAGCGGACTGGCATCCTCTAAGAGAAACATAGTATAAGAGGGAGTATAAGAGGGACTGAAAAGCAATGAGAAGTTTCTGGTAGCTATTAGAGCAGCCCGGCTGAACTTTTAGCCTCTTGTTAAACTAGTATGAAGGTTCTAGATTACAGCCTTTCTGTCCCCTGCCTCCTTGTCTCAACCCTCTCCCACGCTCTACCTCCCACTGCTCCAGTGTTCATGGCATCCAGACCAAAGACGGGGGGAGAGGTATTCGCGAGAGGGCACATGTGGATGCCACATGGCACTGCCAATATCCCACAGTCAACGAAGCTTCAGCTACTGAACAACCCTCCAGGTACTAACACAAACACGTTCAAGAAGAAAACTTTAAACTTGCCTTCGCCAGGCACGCTGGATGGTGTGTGCTGCCTCATTCCTCCTTCTGTGCTGCTCTTTGTCATATTCCCTGTGTGTGCGTGTTGACATTGGTGCATGTGAGGCAGATCGAGCCTTTCTCAAGGGGTTTTTGTGATCTAGAGACAAACTGCTTCTTAAAGAGGTCGAGCGAGATTGGTCTTTGGTTTTGGCCTTCTCCTTATGTCTCCTGTGCTTTTGTGGTGAGGTGTGGGCATCAGTCTTTACCAGGGGACTCTGCACACTCATGTGAGTGTCTCTGTTTTTCGGAGGTATGCAGTCTCTTCTACTGGCCTCAGTTTGGTCCACAGAGGAGACGGTAGTGGAATGACTGGATGAGTTTGAGGAAGGTCGTTCCCTGAATTTGGGCATGGAGGGAGATGTGGGTTTGAAGCTGGCAGGTGAGAGAAGTTCTTTCAGCCTGGTGGTCTGGAGAGCGCTGGGCAAAGCATCACTGCTCACATGACTGCAGCCCAAAGCTTCAGGAGAATCATGCCGTTCAGCTTCTTTACTTCTTCTAGAGGACCTGCTCTTGTGGGCTGGTGAGGGTGGAGTTAAAAAAAATGATATAAATGAACAAAACACTTCTGTCTGTACGGTCTAGTTAGTCTTTCAATCAAGATGAATGTATTTTCTCGATTAACAGTTCCTTTTAATCTCCTATAGTGAGAATACATTATGTAAAGTATACCTCTGAGCAATATCACTTTAAAGTTAATTATTCAAAATGTATTATTTCATAAGGTAAAATAATGCAGACTACTTCAGACTAAACTTGACTAACTAAATTGAGTCCACCTCTGATTTATAGTTAGCCTAACTGCATAAACGAGGTTATAAAATTTGCTTTGACGACTAAAACTTTCCAAATTTTGGACCTAATGTGCTGTGTCTATCTGTATGGTTCCACTTGGAAAATAATTTGCAGAGGAATTAAAAAGTCTGATTGTGCATCTTCAAAATGATGGCAAAGGAAACAGGTAGATCAGCAAAGCACAAAAAATCAGCAAAGACTCATTTGCAGCAACAGTCAGGAACGAAGGGAACGAGCCACTAATCAAAAGTGTAGTGGTTGTCCAGTGACAGCACGCTACTACACAGCCCTGCTTTGAAAGTCCTTCAGACTTGCCACAAGGGTTATCACTGGAAGTCAGAGCTTTGGTGACAGCTTGGACAGTATGAAGAACATTGCATAATGTCCAACTCAATGAAGCCCTTGACAGCTCTTCAGCAGAAAACGGCCATATTAAACTTTTTCTGAAGAACATGAAAAAAAAAACCTGATGAATATTAGGGAGAACTAATGAGACCAAGATAAAGTGTTTGGTTAAGATGGAGCCCAGCACATTTGGGGTGAAGCTGACCAGGAAACAGAGGCAGTAGTTCACTGATATGGGGCTCCATGACAGCAAAAAGTGTTGGGAAGAATATCAAAAAGCTGAAACATTGTTCCCTGGAGACTGGCAGAAGATCTCTCCAAATAATTATGCAACAGGTGACATCCTCCATTCTGAAGAGGATTCAGTCTCTCATCAAAAACAAAGGTGGAGATACAAAGTATTGAAAAAAGGTTTCATTAACTTTTGTTGCACAGCAATAACCTTACTGTTTTACTTGGAAGGAAAACGATTACGATAAGGTGGCATAATATTTGAATCATTTAACATTTAAGTGGTATTGCACAGGGGTGTCCTCACTTCTATTGTACACTGAAGCACACTTGTAAACACATTATAATTTACACTTCAAACTAGCACTTTAAGCATTTCTGCACTTCCGTACCCTTGTGTCTCTCCTCTTTGCTTTTAGCGCGCTCAGCTTTGGATGATTTCTTTGTTTCCATCAATGAATCATTCATGGATAAATCCTCTATAATGCTCACTAAGGACAACTTTTCCTGCTCTGCTTTCACCAGTGAAACCTTCCGTTTTTCTGCTGTGGCCATTGAAACTTGCTGCACAGCTTCTCTCCTCCGCTGTTCCTCTTCTCGCTTCCTAAACACAAAGAAAATTCAGAGCTAAGGCCCAGGCAAAAATGTGAGAGAAATGCTGAGTTATGATGTATTGACAAGGGTGTGAGATATGCTTGAAGCTGTTTATATTATTGCATATAATTTGGCTCTACCATTGCATCATTTAATATATATGTAGAAGCTGATAATTTGGCACAGGCAATATTGCAGGTCTCTGGTTATGTTTTTAGTTCAGGACTTTATTTTTATGGCTATTCCTGCAACTCCTTCATAGCAAGAAAATAATCTGATAAGGCTATGTGCTTATCATAGCAATATGTGAAAAAACTTTGCATGAAAGGCATGTCTAAATAAAACCTGCTTGGATTACCATAAAAACTTGAAGTCAGTGTGCCCTCTTAAAACAAATTTACTTGTCAAAAGCGTTGTGAATGACAATAAAGATGAGACTGGTGAGCAAATGGCAGAAGGAGAACAAGCCCGAAAAAACAGACAAAGGGGAGACGTATGTGTGCACTGGGCTGACAGAAAGAAAGATAGATATGGAGAGAGTGTGACTGTTTCAAAGGCAAAGTAAATGTAAATTACCAAACAGTGTGTGACAGAGGGATGTCAGTGAGTAACTACTAATGAATATAAGCAACATGAAGCCATATAATCAGCTTAGTGTGTTTGTGGTTCTGTGTATGTCTAGACAACTAAATACTGTATGTTAATGTAGATTAAATATTAATATTTTCAGTTGAATTCAATATTATTTATATTGTGCCAATTCACAACAATAGTCACCTCAATGTGCTTTATATTGTAAGGTAAAAAGCGTACAATATTAGACAGAGAACTCTAACAATCTGATGACCCCCTATGAGCAATTCTGGATTTAACAGGAAGTCAGCGAAGAGAAGCTAACATGGGAGAGATATATTAGTACTGTCACTGCAGCATTTTGGATCAACTGAAGACTTTTCAGGAAACATTTAAATAACCTGATAATGAATTACAATAGTCCAGCCTAGAAGTAATAAATGCATGAACAAGTTTTTCAGCATCACTCTGGGACAGGGTGTTTCTACTTTTAGAGATGTTGCACAGATGGAAAAAAAAAGTACTTCATATTTGTTTAATGTGCCCATTGAAGGACATATCCTGGTCAAAAATTACTCCAAGATTCCTCACAGTGTTACTGAAGGCCAAGGTAAATGCCATCCAGAGTAAGTGTCTCGTTAAATATAATAGGTTCAGTTTTGCTTGAATTTAGAAGCAGGAAATTAGAAGTCATCCAGGTTCTCTAATCAAGAAGTGCCTGTAGTTTAATTAATTGATTTGTATCATTTGGCTTCATAGATAAATATAACTGGGTATCATCTGCATAGCACTGCATACATTTTCATTTGCAGTGTTTTCTAATAATATTGCCTAAGGGAAGAATGTATAATGTATAATGCAAACAGTATTGGTGCCAGCACAGAACCTTGTGGAACTCCATGACTAACCTTTATGTGCGAAGAAAACTCCCCATTTACATGCACAAATTAGTGTCTATCAGATAGATATGATTCAAACCACTGTAATGCCTTTCCTTAACACAACTGTAGTCTGTAGTAAAATATTGAGGTCAGCGGCAACAAGGTCTAACAGGACAAGCACAGAGATGAGTGCACCTTCAGAAGCCATTGCTAACCTTCAGTAGTGCTGTTTTGCAGTTAAAATCCTGACTTAAACTCCTCAAATAAACCATTCCGTTGCAGTTGATCAGTTAGCTAAGACATCTTAATCAAGTTATAGCTTTTTCAGTAATGATTTAATTATAGCCACCTTAAAATCCTGTGGAACTGGTAAATAAAAACTTGTCATGGCCACTTCCTCTCTTTACCATTGTGCCTATAACTCTGACAAACCCCTGAATGTGTCTCTCACTTGGCTGCATCCTTGCGCAGTTGCTCATGTCGCATGAGGAGCTGCTTTCTCTCTCTGAAGGCTTTGCGGACGGTGTAGCCCTTGTAGACGGCCTGGATGGAGGCAGCAGCGATGTCCTGGATGGCTGCTATGGACAGAGCACCATGCTCCAGCATAAACTGAGTCACCTCACTGTGCCCCCCCAGCAGAGCGTAGTCTAGAGGGGTGTACCTGCACAACATAGACAGAGTGATTCATACATCTGTTTTCCTACTTTTACAGCCTCATCTCTGCTACCTTCATTGTGGTCTTAGGCCTCACCTCTCCTCAGTGTGCTCCATTTGATTGGGAAAGGCATTGTAGCCCAGCAGCAGTTTCACAGCATCAAGGTAGCCATTGTTACATGACCAGTGGAGAGCAGTCCGGCCCTGGAAACCCCATAAAGAAAAAAACGATGTTCAAATTCTATGTTTAAAGCTTACAAAAAGTCAGACAAGAAAAGGGTGTGCAGGCAAATACAGGCAATTTCTTACCTCCTTGTCCTGTATGTTAGGATCAGCGTGGTTCTCCATGAGAACAGCCATGCAGGTGATGTAACCACCGTAAGCAGCACACTGCAGTGGAGTCCGTCCTGCATGATCCTGCAAACAGTTAACACAGCAGATCAGAAGTTTTGCAGCTGTTATATAAATAGCTTTGAAGCTCACAGTGATCGGTCATGTGCTTCATTGCTGGGCATGCACATCCAAATTGTTTTTATTTATTAATTAATGTGGGCAAATTCAAAATTCATGCTCAGTAAATAACTAGAAAATCACTATGTTGCATTAGATTATTCATAACAATGTTATTTTGTGAGATTTAAATACTGATTGTTTTGTATTGCTGTAAAGAGAAATTAAAATGAAAAATAAGTTACTGTAGCAAAATTTATGACTAAATGTTTCCCATTGACCATACAAATTCAAAATGACATACTGCTGCAGAAGCACATTAGCTTTGGTTACATTTTATTGCATTTTGCTGCAGGTCTGAGGTAGAGGGTGGGTAGTCACACTTCATATTAAAGAAAAACAGGATAATGACACACAACACGACATTTGGTTGCATTATAGAGGTGATTTCCAACCGTTTTTTTTTTATCCCTTTATCACCTCCCCTGTTCTATTATGTTCATTGGAACTGGATTTGGACTATTTTAATCTTACCATTTACTCTTGATGGTTACATTCAGCTTAACTATTTATCAGTTATGGTTACATAAACTGCCTCTAAGTATTGTTTTAATATTTCAACCATTCTTCCACTGTTTCATTATTTATAGCTATCATTAAACTGCGATCAATAATGTTCAGTTCAGTGACAATTTTTAGCCTTTACCCTTTATGGTTAAAAATGTAGTTTACACTGTTATTTCATCTTTTATGTTGCTATTTCAACATTCAGTCCAGGTGGTTAACCATAATTGGAACTAATTTTCATCTTTTTAATCTGAATATTAACTGTTTAAATATCAGCTTCAATTGTCTGTAATTTTAGCAAACCTTCACCATTTTATTTTATTTTATTATTTTTTGTAGTTTAATCTCAGTACATCACCACAGTGGGTTTTAAATTATACAAGATGTCACTAATCTGAAGACTTTTAGCTTTAATTCAAGGGGTCATACAACATTTTTGTATTAACTGTTTAGGAATTACTGCAGTTTCTGTACATGATCCCCCTTTTTCAGTGGCTCGAAGGTAACGGGACCCTTGTTATTTCATGACAAATGAAGCAGACATATCTGAAGTTTATTCAAAGTGCTTAGTTTGTATTTTATAATTTTTCACTGTAATTTTAAATATGAGGCACAAAAAGAGATGTTGATGCAGTGAAGAAAGGTGTCATTAGACTGAAAAACCAAAATAAACCTATCAGAGAGAGAGCAAAAACTTTAACAATCTTTAACAAATAATTAATGCACTGACTGAAAGACCACATAAGACAACTAAAGTGCACGATGAATTATTTCAAACGCCCTATGACAGCTGGGATAGGCTCCACATTATCTATCACACATGGTGGAGGCAATGTTATGTTATGGCTGCCAGTGGAACTGGGTCACTAGTGTTTATTGATAATGTGACTGCTGATAGAAATAGCAGCGTGAACTGTGAAGAGCATAGGGCTGTACTTTCTGCTCATACTCAGACAAATGCTGCAAAACTGATCAGGCGTGCTTCACAGTGCAAATGGATAATGACCCAAAGCATACTGCAAAAGCAACCCAAGAGTTTCTTAAGGCAGAGAAATGGGATGTTCTTCAATGGCCAAGTCAGTCACCTGATCCCAACCTAACACAGCATGCTTTTCATCCAAGTATTAGAAATAGTTCTTATATTTAAAATTATACCAGTTTGTCCACTTACTTTTGAGCCTTTGAAAATGGGGGGGACTATGTATCAAATGTCTGTAATATAACAGTTACTTTTGTTAAAGCCCTTGAATTAAAGCTGAAAGTCTGCACTTCAATCACAACAACTTGATTGTTTGATTTACAATCCACTGTGGTGGTGTACAGAGGCACAATTATAAAAACTGGGTCATTGTCCAACAAATTTTGGACCTAACTGTACTTTTTCAACCATGTATTCACTATGTACCTATTTTAATAATTAATGCATCCTTCAGCTATCTATTCCCAGCATCTGTCTGTTAGTAACTTCTTAACTTTTCTGCTCAAACAAAATCAATTGTTTAATTAACGAGAATATATCTTTTTTTTTCATGTACAATCTGATTACTGGAGAGGAACCTCTGTCCCCAAACAAGTCTGAACTACTCCTTTAGTGAAACATGTTTATGCATACCTGTACATTGGGACTTATCCCATTCTCCATCAGTATCTGACAGACTTCAGCATTTCCCCCTAGAGCTGCCCAGTGTAGAGCAGTGTGACCATCTACGTCCACCAGGTCAACACGTGCAGAACCTTCATTCAAAACATTCACATGGTTACAAAGACCAAAAGAATACTGAAAAATATAATTTCCCAACAATTACTGTACCCAAAATCTGAGAAAGTATGACTAATGTATGTTAAAAACACCCACCCTTGATCAGTGTTAGTATGACGTCTCTGTGTCCCATCTCACAGGCACGAAATAGTGGAGTGTGTTTCATGACATCCAGAGAGTCGACCATTGCGCCCTTCTCCAAAAGCAGCTTCACTGTGCTCACATGGCCTGACAGGGAGGCTGCATGGAGCGCTGTTTAAACACACACATGCACAAATGAGATAAAAACATGCTGTCCAAATCTACCTGGAGAATAATTACCTTGAGGACAATGACTCTTCTGTCTGTCATTTTTTCCCCCCATCATTCCCTTGTCTGCAGCTCCTATTTGGGCTGTGGCTACAGCCTGGTCAGTGGAGGGTTAAACAGAGAAATTTAATGAGGAGTGGTACACTTAATCCTTCTCATGGATACCCCTCCTTGCCTTCACTCCAGTCCCCAGACAGTACAGACTGGAGTCAAGTGCATGGAAGTGATCCGGTCAGTTACACGGCCCTTCACACCGTCTAATTAGCATGACTCATCCGTTGCATGTAATTCATGCATAAACAATGACTGCCTGGTGAAGCAGAGGGGCTATTGCCATGGAGATTATAAGTCCAAACAGCCTTGGGGGTCAGAGTGTGGCAGGATGTCATGTGCGCCTGTATGTATGTGTGTTTGTCAAAGGACGGCTTTGGCTCGCACTAATTTTGCTCACAGTATCACTTCCCTCTCTCCTATGATCTCACTGCCTCTTTTGCACCTTTGGGGGAATCCCCTGTGACATCATCATCCCTAGCTTACAACAAACAAACAGTAAGTAGAAAGGTGTGTGTGTGTATGTGTGTGTGTAGAGTAACATGACCAGTGAAAATATGTCACCATTCCCTGGAAGCACACAGGACTGGGGAAGTAGGCCAAATTGGCTCAGAGGAGCTTTAGTTCCTCCTTTTGTTTTTCAAGCCCTCACCGGTGCCGCCGTACTTGTCTGCCATGTTAATGTCAATGTTAGCGGTGAGGGTCAGCATGGTGCGAATGACATCGTCACTGCCCTTCCCAGCAGCCCACATGAATGCCGTTCTCCCCTCTAGATCAGGCTCGTCTTTCACTGACGGATGGGATAAGAACACACCAACTGTCTCCTTCAGGCACACAGAAAGACAAACACATTTCATATGATTAGTTTTTTGATGTGGAGACAAGAAAGATACTGAAATCAACAATATCAACAATATGTGACTCACAGCATTGTTGCTTTGTGCCCCAT
>VUQJ01002993.1:0-10863 GCA_015108635.1 Andinoacara biseriatus | reverse complement strand
ATTACCATCTAGTTCACACAAAACTGCATAAGACTGGAAATTTTGCATTTAAACATTTTGGCTCCTTTTTACTATTGTTCCTCAAGGATTAAAAACAACGAAAGCTTTTGAAATTTCTGGTCATAACAGATGGAAGAAGGAGTGTGAAAACAAACAAAAAAAACCCCTAACATGTCTATTTTCTTCACTAAAATCAGATAGAATGTCCCGGACAGACAGACTTTGTCATTCAGACTATACTAAATGGCGAACATCACAATGAAAATATGTTGCATGGCTCAAACTAGAGCCACAAAGATTCTGTATATTAAAGCGCTAAAAAACGGAATAAATAAGTAAGGAATAGTCATGCATTTTCGATGGAACGCTAGATAGAATTCAGGGCTTCCTTAAAATTTCACAACTGGGAATGAACACAGCTGTGATGATAACAGTAAATTCCCCGGGAACATAGAAAGGCTTACAAAATCTCTGAAGAGCAGTGACTTCAGACTAGCTCAGCACTTTTGCAGCAGCTGTTATTAGTGTAAATGCAAACACCAGGATTTACCAGTAAGAGCACAGCTCCAGTCCAACCAGAATCTTGTTAGCCCCTTGATGCTAACTGGTAGCTGGATTGGATGGATTTAACCACATCTCCCTCAGGATTATGGCACTGCACCCGCTCATCTCCCATTTGATTGTTAAGGCTAGCTTCAGGTAGATTCAGATAGTCCAGTTTGCTCTCCAAAGAGTGAACATTAGCTAGCAGGATGGAAGGAAGCGGTATCCTGCACAGATTAGCCATTAGCTTAGATGTTCCACTTTCTATCATACTGCTTCCATCTAGTAGCAGACAATACTGATAGGAAGCTCCACTGTTGGGTGTAGCAAGCGCAAAAATCCGAGGTAATGCAGACCGTCCAGAGCGGTCGCATCTACGGTTCCTAATCTGCTGGTTTTACACAATGCTACCAACGACTGATGGTTGTGCTATTGTATTACTATAGAGACCCAGTGCAGTCGCAGATGAAGAGGATGCCGCCATCTTATGCGCTGTTCTGCAAGGACCATAGGTGTCAAACTCTGGCCCCCGGGCCAAATTTGGCCCGCAGTGTAATTATATTTGGCCCGTGAAGCCATACCAAATGACAATTGGAGCTGGCCCACCAGTATTATCCACAGTATTCCTAACTTTGCGCCATTACCCCTAATTCATAGCAGAAGCCGTATTTTACTTCCGCTTGCACTGTTGTGGGGTTACACACTTGCCGTTCATTTAAACATTTTGACACTGAAGTTTCTTTTACGTGGCGTAAATGGTACCACATCGGAGGTGGATACATTGCAAGGATGTTTTAAAAAGCAGCGAGGACAATTCAGTAACAGCGCCTCACCCGTTACTTCTCACTGAGTGGATAAATGACATGAAATTATGGCCAGAAGTCAGCTCCATCTGCATTATCAATCATGTAGTCATGCGGCAGCTATTCTGTGGATGTTTTATCACTTATCTGGATATCAGAAACACTGGACTGGTCGAAGGCTGTGATCGGGGAGTCATGCAGCTGTCATCTTGCTAACTGCTACGTGTTTACATGTTTTAAAGCTTTGTGCAGGCTGTATAGTATTAAGCTTTGCTTGTTCCATATTCAGTTTTTAAGCAAAACTAGTTAAGGTCCATATGAAAAGGTTCATTGTCGGGAGCAAGATTTCTTTCAGTAAATATCAATGTTGGCCCGTGACTTTGTCCCAGTTTTGAATTTTGGCCCACTGTCTATTTGAGTTTGACACTGATTGAAACTGTTTGAAACTGATCAAGTTTGAAACTGATCAGGATTTAACAGTGAAGGAAAGAAATAAAATAATACACAAAAGATTTTCACTGTAAATTCATGTACAATAATTGTTTGAGAAATCACACATGTAAGCCAAGTGTGATCTTAAAAGAATACATATTATTGTAGAGTCTTTACCTTACAAGATGTATCGCTTTGAGGTTACTGCTGTGATTTGGCGCTATGTAAATAAAAGTGAATTGAATGGAATATTTTCATTAAATTGGTTTTCCTTTTTGCCTATATTTACTAGGAAATCCTAACTTGGAGAAAAAGCTGTCACGTTGTGACAGTACATAGATTCCTTCCGTATGTTACATGGAGAGTGTAAACATAAAGCATATGAAGGTTGGACCTTGGCAGGACTGAATACATGAATAAATAAATGAATAAGCAGTCCTTTGAGGTGATACATTGTAAATTCAGGTTTTAATACAAAAAAAGAAATAGCTGGTCTTGGTTTGTTTGCTCAGGATTTGCTGGTGTAAAATAGAGAAACTCTTTTTTGTGTTGTGGATGATTAATATTTGAGTAGCTGAGTCTCCTCTAAGTGGTATACACTCATCCAAATGCAGGCTAATAAAACCATCCTGCAGTATATCCTGGTTTGTTTTAGAGGTTTTGTTTTAGCTCTAGTGTAATTTGGGGAGGATACAGTGTGTTTGAACTGTAATGCATTTTACAAGGTAGTGCTTCTGTTAATTCATCTGTCTGCAATAGTTAAACTTTATAACCTTTTTGATGAAAATGCTAATTAAAAGGCAGTTTCATTAGGCTTTAACAATGGAGTTAAATGTTAATTGAAAAAGCATCCTTTTTTTTACCATATTCTTGTGTACTCATGCAGAAATGCAGTTTGGCATTGTACTTTTGGTTTTGAGATAGTGCACTGGTCTATGCCAAGCTGGCTTTAATGACATATCATGTGTGTAAATTAACAATCTGGGACCTCAGTTTCAAAGATTTCAATTCTTTCATAAATATTCATACCCTTAACATTAGATTCACGTCCTTTCCAAACAAGTTCATATAATGCCTATCAGCATCAGTCCATCTCTCTCTATACTCTAGTATATTGGACCTCTAAATTTGGGTGGTTTGGGCATCTGACTACTATACCTCCTGGTTGCCTCCTGGGTTTGGTGTTTCAGGCATATCCAATAAGGAGGAGATCTTGGAGAGCTGCAGGAGGTGGATGAGGAAAGGAGGAGACTGCTGTCCCTGAGCTCTGGACCCAGATAAGCAGCATTAAATGTATGAATGGACGTTCAGACTTGGGTGATAATGAAAGAGTTGATGCTGAAAACCTTTGGACATTTTATTCATTTATTTTCCCAAAGAAAAATAAATGAATAGATGAATATTTATCAGGAATCAGTTGTCATGTGACCCAGCATTTTGCCTGGAGTTTGGAACTCATGTATATTTTGTATTTCGGTGTCTGAGTTAGTAGTTTGAGTTTCATTATTTTCGTTGGTCTTCAGTTTTCCAATCAGTGGAAATGCTTTTGTGTTCAGTTCTTTCTTGATATCTTTGTTGTCTGGTTTTCTGTGTGTATTCAGTCCCGAGTTTATCAGGCCTTCTTAGCTCTACTTATCTGGGTTCACTTCTTGGTTATAGTTACTTCCTGTTTTATTTTGCCAGTCCCTTGTCTCTTGTGCACTGTGTTCAGTTTTGCTTCCTCTGTCTTGTTTTCTCCTGATTATTTTCAGCTGTGTTCCCTAGTGTTTCCCAATTACCCCTGTGTGCATTTAAACTCTCGCTTGTTTGCGCTCTTTGTCGCGTCGTCCCTCATGGTTGTGTAGCTCACAGTTCTGTGTTTTCCAAGCCAGTCTTATTCAGTGTCTGCTTTGGTTTACTTTCTGTAAGTTTACAGCAATGAACTGAGTTTTGAGTTTAAGTTTTGTCTCCGGAGTTCTGCATTTGGGTCCACACATTGCTTGCTACACAACCAATTCATGACATCAAGAAAATCAGAAAAAGAATTAGACTGATAAGCAATATGGTTCATGGTATTAGTTTCAATTAAATATTATCCACATGCTTCCTTAAAGAGGAAGCAAAGTTCAACGGTGGTAAGACTACAGCAACTAGGAACATTGCAGAAAAACCTAGAAGAGTGTCCTAAAAAAGAAAGAAATGTAGAAGAAAGAAGGCAGGACCGTATGACTTTTAGAAAGAAAAGGAAACCACAGTTTGAGCCCTTTGTATGGAAGGATAGCTGCAAGTTTAGAGCAAGATCAGGGTTGTTGTTTTTTTATACTGAAAGTGTAAACACTGCCCTTGTGGCATCTCACAGACGTACACAAGGTTTCTATGCCACAAGGTTTCTATGCCACAATGTTTCGAGTTATGGCCATAGTGAGACAGATCTGTTACACCACAACTAGTCTCATAGGAGCGCTTGTAAAGGACCCGCTGGCCTCACTTTTAATTGCACTGTGTAAGCCTCATTTTTCAACATTTAGAGGTTCATGATGTGAGTGGTCAAACTGAACCCAAACGACAATCTTTTTACAAACCTAACCAAGTAGTTTTCAGTGTTTAAACGTAACCAGAGACAGAAACGTAAGTAAACAACTACAAAACACAAAGGTTGCAAATGGCTTTTAACACAACCCATCACCACCCTTCATACCTCTTAAGGCCTCCTAAAGCCTGGTCACAACAAACTGGGAGGCAAATGGTGACAATCATTGACAAAAGCAGCCTGTTCAATATTTCACTGAAACTATAACACTGCCAGATTTATTAGCTCCCTAACTGAGAACTGTTCTCCTCCATGTTCAATATTAGCACAGCCACTGTATCAAGGCAACAGCACCTTGTCAGGACATCTTGTCAGCAGCTCTGCAACATCATCCAACAGTGACGATACTGATGACCTGCAATCAGAATGTGGTGAAATGGACAAATCAAAATTTATGGATGATGCTGCACACGACTAATTCTGGAAAATATTATGACTTTGCTAAAACCAAGCTTATTTTTTTGCCATGTCCTCAGCAGTCTAACAGCATCAAACAAATGGGGGGGAAAGAAAAACAGCACACAGCTGGTCTGCAAGGCTTCCTGAAAGGTGAGGCTGCCTCTGGCACTTGCTGCCATGATTTGATCTCAAGTTCAATTTGATTTCTGTCTTGCTGTCACTGGTTTAACACTGACCAGTCCATTGGGGAGGGCAACGAAGTTGGTAATTCATCTCAGAAAAGGGCAAAGTCGAACGCAGCCATTCGCTAAATATAATGTGCAACCACTGATTCATGGTATCTGGAAACTAGGCTCGCCTTTCACCTTTGGCCTTTTTGAAAACAGTACCCTTTGCTAGATGACCCCTTTGAATCCCCACAACAGCTGAAATGTGTGAAGTATATATACAGGGAAAGCTCCAGCTTCCAAAACCATTAGTTCTTGCTGTCACGGAGCCCTACAGCACAGCAACTGCCTTAGTGTGGGAGGATGTATGCATGAAGAAATACATCAAGAAACGAAGCTTTGAGTTCACATCAGAAATTTTAAGTGATAAGGTTGGGTTTCTTAATTTAGAAATATATGTCAAAAATGGTAAATAAAGCTACCAACTGGTGTTTGCAAGGGTCAAAGAATATGGCCCACTGTCCAAAACAGGGGCCAGATTAAACTCTTCTCTTTCTCAATGCAACTGATGTGAAGCCACCGTGCACTTTCAGGGGTTGGGGGAGAGATGGGTGCTGGGACTGGAGGCGGTGGGGGGGAGTAGAGTCTTGATTATAATGATTGGCACCTGTGAAAGAGGGCTTGGGCAAGTGCACGGACCATATCAAAAGGGATCAGCTGGGGCACAGTGTGACCTGACTGTTATTAGGTGCCAAAATGAAATGGGCGCTCTATAGCCCTTCAAGAAATCACTTAAGCAGTCACAGCTGAGCGAAATACACACATGCATGGATGCACTCGCACTCAGTGTCAGAGAATAATACAATAAATACCAAAGGTTGCTAGTACACATCATGTTTTGAAACAGGAACTACGTTGAGAAATCAGTTGTTGGAAATTGTTTTTTTTGCAAACACTGAAAGTTGGGTCGCTATGTAAAAAGGAGGAATGAGTCTCATCAGTGAAATAAAATCAAAGTCTAATTTCTAAAGTTGGTAATGTGTCAAATCAATCGATTTTTTATAAAATATCTATTTCCACTGAAAGGAAACAACAGGATTGCTGGTGGAATGGCAGAAAGAAAAATGGAAAGTTTATGACCAAGAGAAAAGAAAACAAAAAGAACCAAACAACAACCACCAAGTCCCAATGTACAGTAGGTAATTTTAGGGGTCATTTAAAGGAGATGCACTCCACTTTTTTTCCCTGGCTTTTGGGGTACTTAAATTATCTATTTCGGTATAGAGTATTTATATTCATTACAAGCATCTTTGTATCGTTTTACATTTTTTACAAGCAATTTTGTTCATCTGAATTCAGAGTCTTCTACAAAAATTAAAAAACCCCACCCTCATGTTCATGATGTATTAGCACGTATTCAACAGTGGCTCTCGATGCAAAACCCTCCTAATCCACCTGGACACTTTAGTTTTATCTGGCTCTTACTGTATGTTAAAGGTCAGTAATTTTATTTTTAGGTGAGGTTATTATCGAGAGGACAAACTGCCTTTTTCTTTCCAAAAACATAAATATAGTAATTTCCCTACTCAAAATCCCTTTTGATGAAACTGGAAACATTGAAAATGAAAGAAAACATAATAAATTAGAAATTCCCCATTTCTGGGGATTAAGGGGGTGGGTAGGTTCATCCATATCTATGTACCTTACGTTTTCAGATATGGCACACAATCATTCAGCCTGCCCTGTTATCAGTGCAAATGAAGGCAAAAGGCCCAAATATGAGATTATGATAAAAAGGTTTCTACATAGATTCACATAGTGCAGCCCAATAGCACAAACTGGCAGGGGTCATGAGATGGAGGGACACGGGCGGGGGCTCGGCAGCAAGTACTGATCCTTCCTTAGGATAACCAACGGAAACCGACTTTTACTTCCTTTAGATAGTCAAGTTTGATTGCCGACTATTTATATAGATACACAAATGGGAGCGCGGGCGCTCCAGCTGATAATACAGGGAATAAAATTCTTTAAGTTTTTATTGATGTATTGTAAAAAAAAAAGAAAATAATGTGATGACTTGACCACAGATTGTGCACTAGTACTTTTATATATAGTAGGCATGACCCAATACAATTAACCATGTCCTGATGCTGGCATTATGATGAAATGAACAACTGAGGGTAATGCAAAAGATTAAAAAGTCATGTACCATGATGTAGAGTGCATCCTGGGAGCCAACTGCGTCATCTTTCCGTTCCTCTTCATCGTTGGAACTTGAACTGACACTTCCAGCACTTGACCTACGCCCATGTTGGTTCAAACATATCTCTGAGCCTCAGGAGTAACTTTGCTGTTCTCTAGATCATCCTCCGCGTAATCAACAGAATTGCAAGATTCACTATCATGCGAAGAATTCTCGATAGAAATCAAATATATTCTTTTGTTTCTATTGATCATGTACAATACATATATGTAAAGTTGTATAGTGGTGATGTGCTTATCCTTTAATAGAATAAAAAAAAGTTGTACTCATAAATATACACCATTTAGTGTGTTTGTGTAATTACATCTTGCAACAAATTGATTGCATTTTCCAGGTACATAGGAGCACCAAATTGTGGAAGCCGCTGTGTTCCCCCATCATATTTGAATACAGTGGCCGGAAAGGACGTCAACCTTCTGACTAATCAACTTTTACGTATGCAGCTACACACCAGCCACAAATATAGTATGTAGTACATGGTGGTACGTTTTTTGCCTCCCTCATTTCCACCTAAACTGAAGTCGGGGCTCTAACACACAAAAACATGCTTAAACATGCTTATTTATTCCTGATATTGTTGCAGTGACTTATTAGACATGCAACCCTCCCGTCTCCAGACAGCTGATAACAAAAGCCGGCTAAAAACAACAAAAGCTAATTATAAGCTAAGATCATGCTCACTAATATTAGGCTCAAATGTCCAAAAAAAAATTAATAGAAAAAAGAAATCACACTTTTCCTCTCATAAACAATTTGATTATATTTTCACGTTGTATGGGAGTTCATCTGCCAAGTGCTCAGGTCCAGCAGTGTTAGTGAAGCTTTCTTTGAAGTGGCTCTAACGCTGAATAACAGCAGCTAACAGCAGCAAAAACAGCGGCGCTAACCAACAAGATATCCCCGGCAACTCACCCCAGTATCGCTGTCATCGGACAGAAGTGAGCTCCACTGACTCGTCGACTTGTATCAGACTCCTTCCACACAGTTTTACTGCGTCCCTCACAGTAAATAGACGTGGACACAGATGAACGGCAGCCAGAGTTATTTGTCCTACAGCGGTCACTGCAGCTAGGACACTTTAATTGGAAGGGGTAAGAACAATGAATTCATTTGACTACAATTTGAAATCTACTGACATCTAGTGGTGAGATTTTACCTTTAAGGTAGGTTTGGAAAGTAGTAAAATATTTTGGTTCAAATTGCCATCAATATGTATGGAGGAGCTCAGTGAGTGTCTACAGCCATCTGCCAGTGGTATTGGAGATCTTGATGGAATTGGAAAATTGATGGAATTATGAACAATACCACCTAGAAAATATCTGTTTGGCAATGTGTTGACACATTGGGAAGGCACGCTGCCTTCCCAAACACACTGGCAATGCAATAAAAGCATACCTGGATAGAATAACACATAATGGAACACCATAAGTCATGAATTGGCCTCCGCAGAACCCGGACCTCAAAATTATTAAAGCAGTGTGGGATCATCTTAAGAGGGAACAGAACAAAAGGCAGAAACATCCGAAGAAGGGCTTTAAATGTCCTTCAAGAAGCCTGGAGAGCTATTCCTGAAGACTGCCTAAAGAAAGTTTGTCTAAGAGTTCAGACTGTGTTAAATATCAAATATTGACTTTCAGCCTGTTAAAATAGTACGAACTCTGTTTTTGCCACACATGCTGAATTTCCATTTCTGTTTGCACATTTCAAAAAATCCCTGCATCTATTTCACTTTTTCCTGGCAAAATATAAAGAAAAGAGGAGTGGTTCAAAACTTTTGCACAGCCCCGTGTGCCTTTGCATTGTGTCCGTTTTCAGTGTGTGTACCGCAAACTTGCTCCGGTGTTCAAACGGCCTACAGTTTGTTCATAACAAATATTTTCTGTCACTTTGTGACACCCCCACACTCCCAGCGCACACCCTGCTCATCAGCCATGTCTCCGTTACCATTTCCTCATTTGTTGTGTCTCCACATTGGCCGAGCCTGCCGTCCCCTTGAGGGACTGCTTCACTCATGACTTCCACTGTTGTGTCTCGGCAGTCCTCTGCCCTTTGCACAAACATATCGATCACCTCTCCTCCTTTGTCACCTTTTCTGTCCTGTGCTAAAAATACATTTTCACAACCAATTCACATTGTTAACAACCACCTAAAACCCTTTTAACTTCATCCTTTGGCCCTTCTCGTTTAGCTTTAATGCATTATATATTATATATACACACATCTAAAATGTTTGTTTCATCAAAAACCCTCTTACCTTATGGCTTAAAAGACCGTCGTTCAGAGGCTCTCCTGTGCAATTTCCTTCTGCAGCGGCGCTTAAATGCGCTGCCTTAAATGGTGATTGCTATGTTATTAGGTTCCTTTAGCTCATAAAACCATGACAGCTCCTAGATGTTTACAGAGTCAGGCACTGACCTCTGTAGGCACTACAGGGGTCAATAAAAGGAAATTGCTGTTCAAGGAAGCTCTGAGAGTGAGACTTAAGACAACCAACTCAAACTGTGACCTGATCTTAACAACAAATAAACAACACACACCTTCACGGCCCTCTCACCGAGAATTGATCAGAAATAAGGTGCGCTGCCATTGTTTAATTCTATAACAAAGCTGGGTCGTCAGTCCAAAAAGTGTGCCTTAACTTTGCTCTCACTTACCCTCATTGATGAAATCTCACCTGTGATCCTCTTATCTCTTTGACAAGACTGACAATAACAAGCCCGAAGGTCACTACAAAGACACTGCTTCACTCCTGAAATAACAAGTTTGGGTTTCATAAGGTTGAAGTAGTAGCAATAATGTTCAGATCAGCGGACCGCACGCACACCCTTGGCAATACAAGAAAGGTCTATTTGCGGCAGGCTTTCAGAAGGTCACGGCGGAAAGGCCTCGACTGAAGTGTCTCAATCAAAGTAGTGCAGAGGCAGGGTCACCTGATGGCCACTGCCGCATGTTCCAGAGGGTACTTAACCCTGGACGAGTAGCTAATGGAGGGAGTCATTTAGAGCAGATTCACCTAACTGATTTAAATAGGCGTCCACTCATAAATGCATGGATAAGTGTGGAAGTGCTGAGTACGACGAAGCCAAAGGTGCTATTAAGGGGACAAAAATAACACTCAACAGTATCCGCCAAAGCTGAAAAATAAAGGGAAAAAAACATGCTTAAAAATTTAGCTATTTTAAAATTTAAATAATTTCAAAGGAGGATACTGAAGCTTTGAAAAGTTAATATATAGTCTAAGATATAAATTTCTGCAAGAAACTTGGTCCGCACATATTCAAAGAGCAGCTGACTTAAAAAGGGGGGAAAACATGCAGTAAAAAACTCGACAACATATTAAATCTGATTGCGCTGTAACGAAAAGCAAGCAGTGATAATAATAAGCTCTGATGGGGCCCTCTTATGGCCCATCGATTTCCAATAGGTGAGATCATAGAAAGCTGGGGGGGTAATTACACTGTGCAAGCAGAGGTCGTCCTGAGCAAATATCATTATCATCAGATTAGAATGAAAGGCCGGTGTGGGTCGAGCGCGCGGGGTGAAGGAGACCCAGAGGAGACGCGTCTCAGCACACATTTCTGACCCTTCATCTGTCTCAATGTCCCCACCTTGGTCCCACCTCCATGGGTCAACCCTACATCACACTGACACAAACAAGGAGGAGGGGGGGGGGGGGCGGGCCCCCGG
>VUQJ01002992.1:0-10253 GCA_015108635.1 Andinoacara biseriatus | reverse complement strand
CATATAGACATGAACACAAATTCACACTTCTTAACTCTCATTTTCACAACCTTGTTTCATTGAGAACTGTGCAAAGTGCCGTCATCTCGCTCTACCTCTTGTCTGGCCTTTGACTGCAGTTCTTCAGGGTTCTGCACACCAATTAACCAAGTATACAGTGAGGTCAACGATAATTACTTCAGTTTTATATACTGATGTACTGACTTCATCGTGTTGGCTCGGCTGACAGACTTTTTTCTGTAGTTCATGCTACAGTATTTGCTTTTGAGAAGAAACACAGCATGAGTCATACATGTGAATAACACCTAAGCTTTGTAAAGCAGGAAAAATGTGCAGACAGAGGGTGACCCATTTGGAAAGACACGAATGGGCTCGTTATCAAAGCAAATTCTTTTCCCACTTTTTGTTTTTTGTATTATTTTCTGTGAGTCTGTTATTGAATGTGCTGAAATAAGAAAATAAATTCTATACCTATGTGTTCTAAAGAAATTCATTTTCTTTCTAAAGAAAATGTTCTTAAATAATTAAGAAAGAAACATTTTCTTTAAAATTCACAGGTAAGCAAAAATGGCAGCATTGCTTTCAGGAATGTACTTTGCTGCTTCTTTGGTGTGCTTGGTTTTTTTTTTGGTATGCAAGAGTAAGCCATCATTTATAATAACATTTGTGCACAGTTGTGTGATTTCTGAAGCATAAGTCAGATGAAAGTTTCCCAGGAAGAGGCAGTTTATACCGCAGATGCAATATATACACTCACTAGATACTTTATTAGCTAGACTAGAATGAACATTCCTCAAAGATTTAGGTCCTTATTGACATGAAGGCATCACACAGTTGCTGCAGATTTCTCCAGATTTCTCCTGCTGGAAGCAGCCATCAGAAGATGGGTATGCTGTAGTCACAAAGGGATGACATGGTCAGCTAGGCTGTGCCATTTGAACAATGCTCAGTTGATACTAAGGGGCCTGAAGTTTGCCAAGAAAATATACCCCACACCATTACACCACCAGCAGCCTGAACTATTAATACAAGGCAAGACAGCAATGTTTCATGTTGTTTAGTTCAAATTCTGACCCTACCATCTGAATGTTGTAGCAAAAATCGAGACTCATCAGACTAGGCAATGTTTTTCCAATCTTCTATTGTTCAATTTTGATGAATCAGTATTAACTGTAGCCTCAGTTTCCAGATCTTAGCTGGCAGCAGTGGCCCTCACTGTGGTCTTCTGCTGCTGTAGCCCATCTGAGTTTCACCTTGCTGTCCGTTCAGACATATCTTGGTTGTAAAAAGTGGTTATTTGAGCTACTGTTGCCTTCCTATTAACTTTGATCTACTTCTGGATCTCTTCACTCAGGAACCTTCTTAAGCAAAAGCGACTATTCGACTGCACCCCAAGTTTAGGCTTCAACTCCTGATCCATGTGTTCATAACTTTCCCACTGAAGAGCACTGAGTCATAGTGCATGCACATGAGTCACAGTAAACTACAAAAGGAGCAGAATGTCACATGTTGAATATTTGACTAAAGAAACCTCAGCTTTCACATCAAACCAAATTGACTGGGCTCAAATAGATCAAGCAGGACCACCAGATCAAACCTCATGCTTCAAGCAGTGGTGAGAGAGGGCACCGAGAGGGTTAGGAACAAACAGAGGTGATGATAAAAAGGAAAGAAAATAAAGAGCAAATAGTAAGAGGTTTGGAGGTGAACAAAAACTCCAAGACAGAGACAGAAGGCAGACAGAAAACAAATCAAATGACAGAGCTCAGAGAAGGCACACTGATCTTTTTGGTCACCTCGATCTCTCTCCGTGTATTTGTGCATGTATCGTTATCTCTGTTTGTTGTTGTTGGCTTTTACTCCTGTAATCCATTTGTTCTATTGAGATCCTTGTTGTAGAGGTGGAGAGTGGTTAGAAAGCTCGGCACGAGAGCAGCGGTCATTGAGCTGCGTTTGTCACTGCTGCTGGACCAGAACTATTCTAGCTCTCTGGAGTAAACATTGCAAATGTTTACTCCTAGCTGCTTTGCTTCTGTTCCTTCGGTAGACGTATCAGATGCATTCCCCTTGTCCTGTCAGGACTATCACGTCCAGGAAATTGCTATTTATTGATTTTTAACACATTTTTTGTAATAAAATTGTTTATGTGCACAGTATGCTCACATTATTTTGTGTTATCCACAGAATTCCATCTGTGTGAATATGATTGGAGAAGGTTTTCCTACTTGAGACCTTTTTGAGATTTTTGCTGCAGTCTGTTACCCACGTGATGGAGACAATCCTGTGTCCAGTCACTTTGTGCTGCTGCAGCTCTGTACTGAACAGAGAGTAATGTGTCTCAACAGTACACTTAGATAGATACCCACTGGGGCAGATTTGGGTAACAAATACCATGAAACAACACGGGTTAGTACTGTCTGCTGTTACTGCAGTAACACACATTAGTGCCTTCAGCTATGAAACACAACTGAGAAACAAAAAACTGTATGCCTCTTTGTGTCTAGAGAGTAGGAAACTGGACTCACATGAATGAAAAGACAAAGCAAACACACATATCTGAGAGATTTCTTTGGAAATCTTTGGCTGAAAGCTACCCTGGCCGTGTGGGAACATTGGCAGCCGCAGTAAGGTGGTAAAGTGAAACAAACTGGCTTGGGAGTTTCAGAGCTGATTTAAACACTCACTCATTTGTTTCAGAGCAGCAATGAAACGCAACCTTATTGCAGCCAAATAAACTGGATGCACAGCACAGCTTTATGCACTAATCCACACCTTTGCAGTTCCCGGCACAGCAGTCGAAGGTGAAAGAGCACCACTCTGTTATTAACACACCCCTCCTCCTTCTATTGCATGTCACCTCTCCATTAACACTGTTCCATCTTCCACTTTTTGTAATTAAAAACACACAGTCAGTTGAACCATCTAATTATAGTCAGTGGGCAGCAACTAAACTATCATCTATGCAGCTCACACTCCTGCTGATTGTGGACAGGGGACGAAGATGGATGAAGGATATTATCCTGTGTGGTGGTGCAGCGGTTAGTGCTGTTGCATCACAGAAACAAATTTCTGGTTTTGACCTTCCAGTGTTGACTTTGCATGTTATTCCAGTGCCCACGTGGTAACGTAAATTTGGTGTCTGTCTGTGTGCTCTGACATCTTCCCACAGTCCAAAGACACATTTGGTTAACTGTTGATACTAAATTGGCAGGAGATGTGAATGAAAGTTGGATACAGTGCATAGTGTGAATTGTCTGGCTTGTAGTGTGAAGTCCTTTGAGTGGATAGTTACATAGATTATAAAAGAGCCATATAAATGCCAGTCCATATCTACATACCACCATGCACATTGCACACTGAAGCATCATAATTTGCACGCAAGCAATGCAGACATTTCTTTTTTTGCAGTGATTACAGCACATACCAAAGTGAGGTCTATGCTGTTTTTTTAATCCATATTTGTTGATTTCATTCTAATATGGAGTTGCAGGACAGCTGGTTTCATTTAAAAACCCTGAGACTCTCTATTTGATGATAAAAAAAACAAACAGATCAATGCTGATTAATTAGCCCACACTTTGTGAGTTTGAGTGTAGCAGCGTGGAATACAAAATCTAAATGTCAGCCAAGTCATCATCATGACTCCCCTGTGTTCAGTGTCCCCGTAGCGCTGCAGGGTGTGCAGTATAGATTTGCCGGAGTTAATCTCTGTGATCTCAGAAGTGGCCTGGCTCAGGCCAGAGCTCCAGCAGGGGAGGCTGCTGATTTATTCCACGAGGGGAGGGATGAGGTGGGGTGGCAAGGACACAGTGACCTACAATGTTTTGTTTTTTTTAAAACTTTGCATGCTGCATTGATGAATATGTAGTGACCATTTAACTTGTGCTGCTTTTACAGCTGAAAATATTATTTGCTTTTGAGGCTGAGATTCTACATACAGATATGATCAGTTTGCTGAACATGATAACATTAACACGGGCCATGCATAATGAGCATGTTTTAATCACCAAGCTTTTCTCTTTGCAGTGGAGTGGCTCTGACTAGTTTTAAGCAAATGATTTGAATACTTCTACAAGTGTCAGATATCCCAGCCCATTTTCATTGGGAGTTCATCAGTTAATGCTGTTTGTCCTTAGTTTATTTACATCACATGTTCTTTCGTCACAGCATTTAGCAAGACACCTCTTTTCAAAGAGCTTTGACGATTAACTCCAAACAATGATCTTTTCATAAAATTAGCCAAGTAGGTTTGATTGCCTATACCCACCCAAGTAAAAACTAACCAGTATTTTTAGTGCCTTATCCTTAGGTTCTTAGCAGGAAAACCTGAAATGTATTTCCTATTTAAAAGCTAAAATACTCCTATACCTCCATCACCACTGGATGATGCTGTGTCTCAGACCCTCATTCTGTCCCAGTTGAATGCTCATACTGTTAAATGCTGACTGATAGAGCACAGTCCTGCCTAAGCTGTTGCTGTTTGTCTCCATCATCCCCGAACGGGTGACCCAGTGAGTATTTGTCACAGAGAACTCAAAGGTCTCTTTTGATCCCCATTGCCCTTGCCAATCTTTATCCTCTGTGGAGGTACAAGCTGCATCTGGACCTGTTACATAAGTCCTCCACCCCAGCCTGACTCCCTCCTGCTCTGCTCACTGCAGTTTACTCTGCGCTCCTCCCATGATTTCTCTCCCTACTGCATGCATTCTCTACCTCTCTATCCCCACCTGAGCTGCCATATCCAGTCAACTGATAATTTCTAAAAGAAGTCAATTCTACTGTGTGTCAAGCTTCCTGCAAGGCATTTGCATTCTGATCTTCTTTTTAACATCAATGTGTAATAATGAGGCTCTTACCAGATGGTGTGTAAGAATCAGAAGACCTACACTCTGTCGGGGAAGAGGGATTTAAACAATATCTTAGATAGCTAGACTAAGGATTTAACCCCTTAACCCCAGCTTTTTTATTTGTTATATTTGCTTGAAAATGTAGCGTTTCAGAATGCAATTTAAAATACTCCAAATATTTGACTCCTATGAAAATTGTGCTACTGATCTTATTGAACATGAACTGCAGCTCTACCAAATTTGATCAAACAGAAATTAAGCATCTAATTTGGTCATAGTAATAGTAGGTAGCTTCTTATGGGAGTCTGTGACCTTTGGAAAAATGCAGCCAGATACACTGATATAATAAATATGACCTTGACAGATAGGATACTTAAATAATTACTTAAATAACAGATAGGAACTTAAACACACACACACGCACACGCTTGTTCTGAGGCTACAGTCTACATTACATTGGGAAAGATTTCCTTCTTGTGGAGTTTTATTCCCAATAATATAAACAGAGTCTTTAGCAGTCTTTCCTGTGTGCTGAAAATGCAATTTGCTGTTGAAGGAAGATTATTTGCTACATTACAAGATGGTTAAAAAGCATTTGCAAGACCTGCCCTGACACGGAACAGAGATAACTTGATGAAATAAGCCATTGCCCGCTCCTTCTAATCCTTTAAAATGAATTGATAGGTAAGCTGTGGGTACTGTGTGCTCGATGTGCAGAAAATTGCTGAAGATGTTGACAGAGGGGAATACTGAGGCTGCCTGGAAGCTCCTTGCTCCCCTCCAGCAACCATCAGGTTTTGCCAGCAACTGAAGCAGAAATAGATTTGGACTGTAGACAGCTCATCTCGATAAGCATGTTCCTCGTCTTCCAGGGGAGCTTGTCGGAGTAAGTTTTGAAAGTTTATCTTGCTCTACTTTCCACCGTATCCTTGACACTTTGGAAATGTGTTTTTAGAGAACTTATATTTGTGCACCACATATAATCGCGCAGTGTAATGTCATAAAAGTAACACTTTCTGTCATCATATTATTAATAGCTCTCTCATTATATGTATATCCCTCTTTCTTTTTTCCGTCCTCATAAACCTGCATCATGAAGCCAGCTTATACTACGTGGAGGCACATTTTCACACTCCATTTAGTCACACTATATGGATCATACACCCTTAATTGCCTCATTTATCTAATAGTAATTATGGAATATCATTGTCATGGTTTCAGGCCATCTTTCTTGGGTACTCATTCGCTCATCTATAGAGCCAGAGAAAAGTCTTAATTGTCAAGTGTGAAAAGGGGATTCATCCTGCCCACATTAGAGGCTGAATTTGCCATGGGAAAGATTGTATTAATCAGTCTCATTTTACACCCTCATCATTTGAAGATTAAGCTTAGAGAACTGAACTGAGTACGTATTGAATTATGACAGTGCAGAGCGATGTGTGTGGATATCAAAGCCTACATATGTTTCCTTCTGATCATTCAGTGGTACCGTAAGGCAGCGGTTAATCTCAACTACCAAGCGTGGCTCTGTGTGAAAAGACCCGTTCAATAAAGAAATCACTTAAATTGAACCTGTCTGACAAAGTGAACATCATGCCACAATCTAAAGAAACTAGAGAGCACCTAAGAAACAAAGTCATTGACATCTATCAGCCTGGAAAGGGCTACAAAGACATTTCTAAGGGTTTGGCACTCTAGAGAGCCATTATCCACAAACAGAGAAAACTTGGATCAGTGGTGAACCTTTCCAGGGGTGGCCAGCCAACCTAAACGAATCCAAGAGTGCGACACAGATTCATTCAGGACATCACAAAAGAACTCAGAACAACATCTAAAGATCTGCCCGTATAATGTGCCTCAATTAAGGTCAGAGTTCAAAATTCAACAATTAGAAAGCGGCTGGGCAAAAATGGAAGGATTTCCAAGGATAAATCAACTGCTGACCAAAAAGAACAGAAAGGCTCGTCTCACATTTGTCAAAAACCATCTTGATGACCCCCGAAACTGAGACAAAAGTTTAACATTTTGGAAGGTCTGAGTCCCGTAACACGTGGCATAAAACTAACACAGCATTTCATTAAAAAAGTTACTCTGTTTATCTTTGCCTCACATTAAATTAGTGTCATGATCTGAAACATTTAAGTGTGAGAAACATGCAAAAAACTAAGAAACCAGGAACACTTTCTCACAGAATTGCCTTTACACATTTTGTTTTCAAACCAGTAAAATCAAACTGTGTGGTCCATTAACTTTAGCCGAGGATACTGCGCGCAGTGTGTTGTTCTTCCTTGGGCTGCCTGTCTCTAGTCTCAGCCTCAGTCTCCCATGTGAGTCATGCAGTTCCTAGCCAAAATTTCACATTGTGTCTCAGAAATCACTCTGCCTGGAGCGTGATGCTGAGAACAGCAGTGTAGATAAGAAGCATCACAGATGAAGTATGTCCTAAGGGATAGTGGATCACAACCAGCGAGGAACAATCACAAGATATAAAATTGTTCTGTTTGGATTTAAGTAATTATGTTGCTGCTTCTTTGAACATAGTCAGTTTCTATACAAAATAGCATAAAAGACAGTAGAATAAGCCCCTTGAGCTGAGCCAGATTTTGTCTACATTTAGGTCACCGTTTTACTAGTGTGAGTTCCAACACTAGTTATGGCATTAAAACAACCCTACCTATATATATTCCAGGAAACACAACATGATTTTCTCTTTGGAGCTATCCTTAAATGCTGTTTTGCCATCCATAGGCCCATTTACAAGAGATGCTGTCAGTTCGTGAAGCAAACTCCTTTATTCAGCCATCATCAAGGTGGATCAGTGTGAGAAAAGACATTAAGCTATATTATTTTAAACAAAAAGGAGCATACATGTTTCCGATTATGTGTGAGCCGTAGATCCATATGCAGCACAAGATAGCACGATTTACAATGTGTGCATGCATAATTAAGTTTGTCTCAGCTATTTAAATGAGGAGAGGAGAAAACACATTCCACAAAGGACCGTGGGAGTCGAAAATTGTGAATCCTTTTTCATGGCTTAGATGTGCCGCAGATGTTTGAGTGATGGAAGGAGCCGAGGATACACACAACTGTTTAGTTCCAGGTCAATCGATGACATGCTACAACAGCGAAAGAACACACTCAGACACGCAGTCGCATTGACAGTGTTAGAGCAAAACAGATTACAGGTTTGTTTTTCTTTGTTCTCAAACCAGGTACACAAATCCAATCAAGCTGCTGCTTTGGAGGTCACATTAGACCCCCACTCACCTCTACTAGTTTTAAATGACATGCAGAGATTACTACAGGCAGAAAAGAAAAAAAGGTCTCTGTATCGATGGGATTTACGTCTCTCTGTGGGAAAATGAGCCAGTGTGCTTCTGACAAATCTGCTGCCATCATACGGTTCTGTACCATCTGCCGGGCTGCTCTCAAACTACTGTAGTGCTGTTTGCACCTAATCTGCCCTACCTACAGTCTCTTACATAAGCTGCTGTTAGCCAACGAGCATTTCACAGTCCAGTTTTACACTCGCCTGATCCTGATTTTCCCAAAAAGAGAGAGACAAACAGAGGAAGGTGTGTGCTTGTGTGGACAGTGCAAAAAACAGGCAAACAAACAAAAAACAAAAAAAACAAGAAGAATGCTGAGAATAGCTCTGCCGAGGGGCTCCAGCGTATGGTAGCCAGTGCGCATGACGTTGGAGTGGTGCTGGGTACTTGCTGGCGGCTGCACACAGGAGTGGAACATGGCAAGGGTTCAGTCTCTCACCCTATTCCCCCTCCTCTCCCTACATATCTCTGCGTGCCTCTGCCTCGCCCCGGCTCATAATCTTTCTCTGCGCCTGTCTGCTGCTCCATCTCGCTCCCGCTCCCTCTGGAGAGCGGGAGCGAGATGGAGACAAGGGAAAAGCCAAAAGGGTAGGATAACGCCGTCAGTTAATGTCTCGTCTCCGCGCCGACTGACAGCTGCATTCTGTCAGGTGCGCTGCTATTTCGGTGGCGTGGCGCCAGCACACACCATTTATTACTGCAGCATGAAGTTCTGCTTCAGTGCAGTGCAAGCGAGCGCAGCCAACAGATTCACAGAGATAATGAGATATTTGTTTTTTTATTTATTTTACTTTATTGGACCCTGTTTATCATTCATAGGCGGTCTGTAACCACTCAGCAAATTATTTGTAACCCGCTTTAATATAGCTGTAAGTCAAATGAGTCACATTTTATTGAATTTATCAACTGTTTATAAACATCAAGGACATGTTCACAAATGCCAAACACAATTTCCTGAGGTGACACCTTTTTATTGTTTTGTCCATTAACAGTCCAAAAACCAAACACTCAACATCCAATTAGCAAACACATAAAACAGTAAAAACAAATATCAAAGTGTCATTCAATCAGATAGGCAGCTAATGATTTCAGCACTGGAAGGTGCAGAGGACAGGTGTGCGCACACATCATTTTATTCCAGGTAAGGGGGCTATAAATAATCTGTGTCTTTCTACTTTGGGATTTTTGGGAAGCTAATACCACAACAATGAGTCAGTAATTTTAAGTAAGTTTTTTTTCTTAATACCTTTAAAGGCCAGAACCTTCCAGGCCTCCATTATATTTTACATGCAAGAAAAACAAAACCCCAGAGAAGCACATATTGTCATATTTGGCTAGTTGTTTCCAGGAATTTGGCTTATCAGTCTAGATATGAAGGTTAATTGTGTTGTAATTTTCCTTTTTTCCGTCCTCTCTAAAATCCCTATTTAGAACTGATTTGCATGTGTGTTAATTAATCCACTTTCACTCTACAGCATGCCTCTAATTACAATTAAAGTACCATTGCATGTATTATTTACAAATGACCTAAGATTAATGATTGAATTCCCGCATGTGTTGTAAAGCGTTGTAAATCATGCCGCTTTCAATATCTTCTTTTATTAAAGGTTTCTTAAGTCAAAGAAGTCAACCCTTTTTTTGCTTATGTTGGTATTATTATAATAGGGCTATAGACTATATGGTGTTATCCTTTACAGGAATCCAAATTCACAGGAAAAGGCTTATTATGTAAGCAGTGCTGTGCTGGATGGGGCTGCTCAGTAATTTTGTGTGATTATGGATTAGTTCATAGCAGGCATTCTGTTACAGTGCATGAAAGGAACATGTGCTCCTCCTCTAACCACAAGCTGTTTCTGGAAACACGAGTGGCATATGTGGCACCCTCTGTTGGTGTAATCCTGGCCAGTGCATCCCTCTGAGATGATTATCTGCAGAGGCAGGCTTTGTAGTAGATGGAGTAGTAGTCAGTAGTGACAGAGACAAATATTTTACTGTTTGTGTTGTCTTTAGTCCTGTGTCCCCTCACGCATTCAGCTTTTGTCTCTCTTTTCCTGGCGACAGAACCCCACGAGCC